>JAAIIK010018684.1:28312-42251 GCA_014706435.1 Silurus glanis | reverse complement strand
CTAGAGCCAAGGCCAGGGAGCAGACAGACAGGCTAAACCGACCGTCTAGCCTGTCTCCCCTGAAAGCAACTCCCCCGAAACACATTAACTCAGTCTGTCTGACTGTTGTTGCACTAAATGTATCAAACTCCTACCTTATTTCAACAAAATAATCCAGATAATTACCTGTCTAACATACATACCATACCATAGCAACCATGGTGTCACTTCAGGCTCTTCAGCTCCCTAACATTAGTTCACTGCTGGTTCAGCAGCATGCACCGGTCCCTTGGTGGCATGTCAAATTTGAATGGATTCACTTGTATTCTACTGGCACACACTCCCAATAGTAGCTGCCAATGTTAATGTGGTGGAACAAGCCACTACTTATTAAAGACCTTCGACGAGGCTCAATTTCAGGATTAACAATATTAGGATAATAATTTTTTATCATTTATTTCTGTCTATACCACACCAACATTTTCCCACCCCTTGTGTTTCCTGAACAAGTGAGTAAAGGATCAGCACTTGTTAAAACAAATTGCGATTATCACAAACAGTATGGGCATAAGCAAGAAAACACAACACTTGGGGTAAATTAATCAACCTTAATTCAATCGCAGTAAAAATACATGTACTTTACACCTTTTGGTACATGTACTGCTGCACTTGTGTGATGATGTGATCTTTTTATTTATATTTAAAATAATATGTTTAGGCTCTATTTGGTATATGAGTAATTTTCTTTCTCCAAACCCACAGCTGTCTGCACAGGGTCCGCCATGAGGACAGTTCTTGATCTCAGTTGCAAAAAGAAAAGGTCAGGTATTTAAATAATGTTTGTTGGGTAATTATTGGTGGTTCTGGTTCTGGCTATTATTTCCAGTTCTACATTTTTAATCTGATACCCCACAAGACAAATTTAGCATTATTCACAGTTACAAAATATCATTATTTATCTTAGACTGGTCTACATGCAGGCACTTTGTTCATCATCTGTCCAAAGCAAGCCATTTCAGAGGGAGCCTTCTAGTTCCCCATTTGGGAACTTCGAGCTGCGTCGCAATGCTTTGGGATTGCCCCCGCGTTGTCCGCGCTCTGAACCACGCATAAAATCTGGCCAATAGGCAAGTCGTGACTTCATCAGCGAGATGCTAGAGAGCCCGTGGACTCCTCACAGCCTGTGCTGTACGAGGAGCTCCTTGAGGTTGTGACGCGGCCGTGTCCAAGACATTTTCCCAACATATGTTTTCCCAACATACCTCGCTATATACTTAACAATACCGTGTCCTCCTGTTTGGTCTGGCACTCTCACCCCGTACCTTCACAAAGTGTGTGAACGCAGCACTGACCCCGCTGCGGCTCGAGGGCATCCGCATTTTGAATTATATTGACGACTGGTTGGCTCGATCAGAGCTTCAGGTGGTCTGGCATCGAGATGTCGTTCTCACCCATCTTGGTGACTCCTTGTCAGTGCGTAACGCTAACAATGGATGCTTCCCTCACGGGGTGGGGAGCGGTCATGAGAGGCCGCTCCACCCAGGGTCTGTGGAGCGGGCAGCGTCTCTCATGGCACATAAACTGCCTGGAGATGATGGCCGTGTTTCTGGGGTTTAAACACTTCCTCTTGGGCCTGAGGGGCCACCATGTGTTGGTCCACACGGACAATACAGTGGTGGTCTCATATCAACCACCAGGGGGTCTCCGGTCTTGACGTGTATATCCCAGGACGGTTGAATTAGAGAGCAGACGCCCTTTCGAGGCAAGGGCTGAGGCCTGGGGAATGGAGACTCCACCCCGAGGTGGTAGAGAAGATATGGCGGAGGTTTTACAGAGCCCAGGTGGATCTGTTTGCAACTCAGGAGACTTTGCACTGTCCCCTTTGGTTCTCTCTCTCTCACCCAGCCCTGTTAGGCATGGCTTGATGCCATGGTACAGACATGGCCGAGGCTATGCCTGTATGCCTTTCCCCCGATCACGCTGCTCTCGGGAGTTCTGGAGACTCCTGGTAGCACCTCGATGACCCTCCATGGGAAATTCCTCCCAGGAGGGATCTCCTCTCGCAGGCTGGGGGAACCCTGGTTCACCGGAGTTGTGGAGGCTGTGGCCCTTAAGGAGGCACTGTTTGTAGCAGCTGGTCTCTCTGCCGAGGTAGTGGAGGCCATCCTCCATTCCAGAGCTCCCTCCACGAGGAGGTTGTATGCCGCGAGGTGGCGGCTGTTCACGTCGTGGTGTGAGCACCAAGGCTTAGACCCAGTTAACTGCCAGGTGGGGTCAGTTCTGGAGTTCTTACAGGAACAGTTTGCCACGGGGTTGACCCCTTTGACCATGAAGGTTTACATCTGCGGGGCAGACATTGGGTAGGCACCCTCTGGTGACACGTGTTCTCCGTGGCACCTGGAGTTTGAGGCCTGGGACGCGACCCAGGGTGCCTGTCTGGGAATTGGCCATTGTGTTGGCGGTTGTGTCCGAGCCCCCCTTCGAGCCCTTGGCCGATGTGGCCCTTAGGTACCCGTCGGTGAAAATTGCTTACTTGATGGCGAATTCTTTCCTGAAGAGGATTGGGATCTACAGGCTCTGTCCGTGGCCCCGTCTCACCTGGAATTTGTCCCTGGCATGACCGGCGTGTTTCTCTATACGAGACCTGGGTACGTACCTAAGGTGCCTACGGCTCCCGCACGACCTGTCATGCTGCAGACATTCTGCCCTCCTCCATTCCTAGCCCCCGACCAGTGAGCACTGTACACTTACCTCCACAAGATGAGGCTGTGGAGGAGGTCGGAGCAGCTGTTTGTCTGCTATGGCTCTTGTAGGAAATGATTCCCTGCCACAACAAGCAGATTCTCAGCAGGTGGGTAGTGGATGCTATTATATCGTCTTATGAGTCCTCTGGTCTCCCTGCTCCACTCGGGGTCAGGGCTCACTCCACCCGGAGTCCGCTGGAGTCGTACTCCGGGACATTTGCGATGCTGTGGGCTGGTCCACCCCGCTAACCTTTGTCAGGTTTTATGACCTTGACCTCTCCGGGCTCCTCTGTCTTGCATGGAGGTGCTGAGGCCCTCAGACTGTAGGCAGGGTCTGGCTAGTGTGGCGTGATTGGACATCTCGTTCCCATCTCGTTCTTTTCTCATATTTTGGGGGTCTCTAGGTGCACCAGGGACACATAGTCTTGGACAAAAATATTGGCACTCCTGCATATCTATTATATAATAACTTCTTCCAGAAGGATGTACTACGAAATATTACATTGAGTCTGTCAATTTTGTCCAGATTTGGCTTTTTTCCCTCTACTTTTTTGTGTATATTGAAAATGTACATGACAATACCAAAGCATTATCATGTACATTTTCAAGATACACAAAAAAGTTAAATCAATCACTTCCTGTAACCATCAATGAGTTTCTGTTAGATTTTTATCATGCCCAAACGAAACTTAATTCTTGGAGAGGTTTTCCATACGACCTGCGATGCCTGTGGTGCCTTTCTGATATCAGGGAAATATCACCCATCACCCAGCAAATGTTCTTCTTCGGTTTATTGCAGGCAGCAGACACGTGTATATATATATATATATATACACACATTGTAAAGAAAGCTGACCTAAAGTTGTTTCCTGTTTAGACAAGAGGATATACTAGCCGGAGATATGTGAGCCAGATAAAGACTCCCTGTATACCTTACATACTAACATCGTAAATATTCTATAGACACTGAACAGACAAAGGAATGTGTGCGAAGCAGTGTGAGAACCGTCTTAACACTAACAGTTTCCTACAGCTTTCTACTGACTTTGGACTGCTCTTCTTTTGCCAGCTGCTCCAGGCCTTTCAGATTTAAAGGGTATCTTCTCCCAACTGCTGTTTTGAGATCTCTAGACAGGTGCTCTATAAGATTTAGAACTGGACTCATATCTGGCCATTTGACACTTCCAGTGCTTTGTCTTAAAATTTTTTTGGTTGCTTTATGAAACATGCTTTTTCCTGCTTTAAAACTCACAACCTCTGACTGAGACATAGCTTTCTGACACTGGGCCCTACACTGCTCCCAAGAATATTTGGGAGTCTTTAGATTTCAGAATGCCATGCACACAGTCAAGACATCCAGTGCCTGAGGCAGTAAAGTAACCCTGAAATAATATAATGAACCTCCACCATGTTTGACTGCAGGGACATTGTTCTTTTCTTTTGAATGCCTTATTTGACCAAAAAGCTATATTTTAGTCTTCTTTGTCCACAGGACATTCTTTCAGAAGGATTTTGGCTTCCTCAGTCATGTTTTGGCAAACTCCAATCTGGATTGTTTGTGTCAGCAGCGGGGTCCTTCTGGGTCTCCTACCATAGTGTCCCTTGTCATTCAGATAGCAACGGATAGAGCAAGTTGTCAGTGTTGTACCCTGTGTATGCTGGTCAGCTTCAGTTTGTTTGGAAGATGACCATGGTTTATCCACTCTTTGATAAATCCTTTGTTGCAATCTTTCAGCAATTTTTCTCTTTCGTCCACATCCAGGGATATTAGCTACAGTGCCATGGTCTGTAAACTTTTTGACAGTGTTATGCACAGTGGACACAGAAGCATTAAGATGTCTGGAGATGGACTTGTAGCTTTGAGACTGTTCATGCTTTCCCACAATTTTTGTTTTTTAAAATACTCAGACAATTTTTTTACTCTTTTTTTTTCTTCTCTTTTCGCTCACTGTGGTACACATAAACACAAATGATGAAATGAAATGCCACAAAAGAGTAAGTGCATGTAAATGCAATGATCGTTGCTTCTATCAGTGTGTTGACATTGCTATTTTACCCCTAGTTATTTCCTATAGTTCAATTGTTTATCTTTTTGTGACTACTACAACAGGTAATTAGTCCTAACAGACAACCTATAAAATCCATCTGTCTTGATGTCTCACATTTGACCAAAATGCATTGGCAAGCAGTAGAGAAAGCAGCAGTGTGGTATTCTCTATTGTGAGCTGTGACTCAGCAGTAGTATAGTTATTTAGGCAAGCATACCACATGAGAGCTGAGAGTAGTTCGGTTCCATGGTACCTGGTTCAACTTTTGATTAGTGATTAGCTTGTCATCCTTGCAGGTCTGAAGTTATCAGAGTTGTGTGTATTTTGTTCCTGCTCTAAGAAATATGTGAAACCTGTTTTTGATGTTCACAAATTGCTCCTACCACACTCGCCTAGAGGCTTCCCCCATCAGGAGTGTAGTAAGAGAAAGAGTAAGAAAGGTCAGACAGTCATAAAAGAATTGCATAGTGTAGACAGTATGCAGAGTGTGAGATAGGATTTATGCATCTCCTTGTGTGTTGGCAGTACATACAATACTGTTGTATATTTCTGGTGATGATGATGTGTAGATGTTGCTAGAAGAAATCTCCACTGACACCGTCTTTCTTGTATATAAAAAGTTTATTACAGGAAAGTACAGCATCTACAGATGAGCACCCGGGAAGGCTCGGAGACGACTCATAACTGATCGAATCGACTCCCGATCCATGGTTACAGCCCCATTAAATAGGCGACTCATTCCTTTGTCTGCATCTTAATGTATACCAGATGTATGTGAGCTCATTTCGCAAGAATGTTTAGCATAAAGAGGGGGCTTATTACCGTCCACAACTTAATGTATTTCGGATGTACCAGAGCTCATTTTCCCAGATCGTTAAGCACAAAGAGGGGACTTGTTACTGTCCACATCCTGTTGGTCAGGAGACTAACATGAACAATATGGCCTTCTCATACATTATCTTAAAGGAACCATCTGGCCAACCGTTCAACCCCACAGGAAGGAGATTGAATTTCAGATACCACAATACATACCATAATTGTTAGGTAGATACATTTTGATGTGTTTAGTCTTTTTAAATTACAGATTAGGAAGGAGCTTGTACTAAAAAATTCACAATCACATGCTGTAAAGAACAACAATGACCCATTGTATCAGTGAAGCTCAATGCCTATAACCAAACATAATAGCCTTATGCTAAGAATGGAATGAATGTGTGTGTGTGTGTTTGAATCTTTTCTTTTTTAATTCTTTATTTACTTGATAAGGCAAAGCAGAAATATTGGTTGATTGGGAGCCTTGTCCAATATGGTATGTATTCTCCTGTTTTTCTGCTTTATCTATTAATGTAGGCTTTAATAATTTACATTCTTTTTGTTAGTATTTATTTTTGGCTACAGTAACTCCTTATTAATATGTTCTGTTTTTATGTGTGCTTCACATTTGTTACAATGTTTGTTTATTGGAAACACCCAGTAAATAAATAAATAAATCTCTTGTGTTTTTAGTGGCAAGGAGTGGGCCTATTCCTGGTAGCCAAAGGATTCTCTTCAAAATAATGAGAAGAAATAAATTGTAGAATTTGATCTACATTTGCCTGTTTATTACATTGTTTCTGTGCTGCTTCTGAAATCATGTCTCATCTTCCTGTAGTGAAAAGGTGAAAATCCACAATAAATGTGACACAAGTTTAGTTTAAAGTAGGATTAAATAGAAATGTACTTAATCCAACTCAATTTCCTTTGCAGATGTTATTTGGAAAAAAAAAATTTACTTAATGATTATACATTGCACTGCACATGTTGTTTTATTACAGTTGACATATAACTTGACTGTGCTTTTCAAGTTACAGACCTCACAGACCACTGTTAAAAAATGCAAAAACAAACAAACAAATAAAAAAAACGTTTAAAGCTGCTCCTCTCTCTGCTGCTGTCCAATCCATTCACCTTCAGTCCTCATCGTATTCAGGACACCCAGGTGTCCTTCCACTGTGGTCAACAGGGGCAGAGCTCTACCTTCATCCAGATTTCAGCATTGCTATTCACCCCTTCACCACCATTAGTGTCGACGCCATAGGGGGATATTCCTTTTCATATCATGCATTTCTCTTCAACTTTTCAAATAATTATATCTCCATGTGGTATAATTGTCAAAGACTACATAGTTTTAACTTATGCACCCTGTCAAATTTGTTTGATCACTCTTAAAGCCTGTAGTCAATAATTCTGCAATAAAAAAGCATTTGGTGTATTTTCACTTTGTATAGTGTATTTTTGAGAAAAACCACAAATAAACTAGGGTGACACTTGCGAATGATAATCTTCTGCAAGTGAGAAAAAAATATATATGATCATCTAACATGTTCATTCAAAACAAAATATTACTGATAGGGTTGAGAACAAATGAAACAACCTACACTGAGCAAATTCATGTGAGGAATTTGTTTAACTTCACATTATATCTTTAATTTCTGTAGTTAACTACCCCAGTTAAACTGATATCCAGATTTTTTCACCCTGATCATCTTAAAAATGTGTTTTGCTTGTAGGAAATTGTTGATATATTTAGTCAAAATATGTTTATTTTATATGTGTAGTTTATAAATAAAGACCCTGATTTGATTGTTCTACAATAACAGTAAAACATCCCCGATGAATTGACATTCTCAGAATTTTTGTTCATCTTGATCATCTAAATGCAGTATAATGTATGTTTCAGCTGTAGGAGATTGTTGATATTTTAGTAAAGATAAATTTTTATAACCCTAAACTTAACCCTACTCTGGAAACTGGAAGAACTTTAAATATGGACGATGATTTATACACTTAGTAACAAGTTCAAAGGCGTGACTCTACTGGGAATTGTAGTTTTTAAATACATTGGTATATTCCCCATAATTGGAAGTTGGCAGTATTAAACTGCAGGTACTCCTGGGAGTTTTTGGGGGTGGGAAAGACATTGGTGTAATCTGATTTTAAAATTATAATTGTTGAATGGAAGAAATTATTTTTTGGGATATTCTTGACAGTGCTCTCAGTTGGTGCCCAGTAGTGACTATTCTTACATGATAGCTGGGGTTCATAGCTCTCTATAACAGTTTGTCCCATGTCTGTAGACTTTCTTGTTGTTGTATTATAAACCTTCAAACATTGTCTGAGGTTGAGGTTCAAAGGTCAGTATATAAAAAGCAGGAGCCATGTAGAATCTTCATACTGACTTCTGTTACTCCCCTTTCCAATGATGTATTTGGTTTAGTCCTACGACCTACAACAAAGTTTCAATTCTCATTCATGGACACGACTTTGCCCAGGCATACCTTTACAGAATTATTTGACATGGCCAAAACTTTAACGTTTTTTTCTTGATAACAAGCTAAAACTATGTTTTCAGCCTCAACCCAAGTACTTCAGGTCGTCCCCCACGTCTCTCACAGTAATGCACTTTTATTTTACTTCAAAAAGGTGATTCATTTTGCTCATAATTCATTGAAAGGATGGTCAGATCTGTTCATGATACCAGACCCCGAGAACTGCCATGCAACTTCATGAGGCCAGACCCCGAGAACTACCATGCAACAAAACAATAAACCTTCTAATCTGAGGAGAGGATCTTTTTGATCTGAGCAGAGAAAGCCATTTGTTCAGCTGCCCAGTCACCCATCCTTGAGCCCCCCTCTTTCCCTCCTGGGGAGATGGCTGGGTCATGGAAAGATGACTGAGAAGGTCCTGGAATTCAAGCTACTTTGCTTGCATAATGTAATAATTACAATTTAGGAATGTATACATTTTACCTTCACATGTTTAGTATCATTTTAAAGGTCTCAGTGTGATTGAAAATATGATCTCAGTCCCATATCAGTAGAACAGACCCCAGGTTTGGGGAAATTCTGTCCTACTGACATAAGGATTGAGAAGATCCTTACCAGGTGGTTTAGGTGATATTTGGTTTTTAGGTCACATCCTGTCCCAAGAAAGGGTATGCAAAGCTTTTATCACTTTGAATTTACAAGTGTTTACGATGGTTTGGGTATTTAAAGAAATTTGGCGAAACACTCAGGGAAGCATTCGATAGTCAGAACTTCCCACACAGTGTCTGTGTGTCTCTATTGCCAGGTATAGTGATTCTTTAACATTTCCTTAGTAAACTGTATTGCTGAAATATTTGGTTTTATGCTGATCATGTTATGTAACTTTTTCTATTATTTGTTTTAGATGTGACATTTGTTTATTGATTATTGCCTGGCAAATAAATGTAAAATTCTTGATTAACTCTGAAATTTCCTGAAATCATTTATAAAACTTTCTTTTGGCTTCTCCCATTAGGGGTCGCCACAGCGGATTCCCTGACCGGGAATCGAACCCGGGCTGCAGCGGTGAGAGTGCCGCATCCTAACCACTAGACCACCAGGGAACCCCTGAAATCATTTATATCTAGTTGATTATGTAGTCTGGCATTACCACAAATCTGTGACCAGGATAGTACAAACTGAAGGCTCATGAACGGATGGAGCATAGAGCACAACGTCTGAGACCTTCTGATTTCTGGCTATCTATGACTTTAGTAAGTTATAACTAAGTGACTAAATACAGTATTCTTTATGCATGAGCAATCATTGGCGGCCTACTTAAAGAATATTAGTTTACCGTTATATCCTCTGACTAAGGGACAGTCTGGCGAGTTTGTGTACGTGAGCATGTGTAGCGGCTATCACTGACTTAGCAAGTTATGACCAAGTAACTAAATCAATAGTTCTTTATGAATGAGCAAGCATTGAGCGGCCTACTTAAAGAATATTAGTTTACCGTTATATCTTTTGACTAAGATTCGGACTGGCCAATGTGCCTCCGTGAGCAGGTATAGTTAGCCGAGCAGAAGGTTCTAAGTGACTCCAGGGATATTCAAGTTAAATCTTTATTATAAATTGGAGTCAGATTAGAGGTTAAAATTGGATTAATGTAACAAAGTGCAATCTATTTGAGTAATTTTTACAGGGCTAACAAGCAGCATACCTTCACCCACATGAGTGGATTCTGTCATTGGGCCATTGGGTGGGCACCCTACAGGATAAACCCCTTGAGTAGTTTTTAAGGGGGTCAAGTCAAGTCAAGTTTATTTATATAGCGCTTTTCACAACAGACATTGTCTCAAAGCAGCTTTACAGAAATCAACATTCAAGGTGAATGGTGTGCATTTATCCCTGATGAGCAAGCCATGGTGACTGTGGCAAGGAAAAACTCCCTTAGATGTTATGAGGAAGAAACCTTGAGAGGAACCAGACTCAAAAGGGGAACCCATTCTCATTTGGGTGACATCAAGTGTTTGATCATAAATCTTTCAACAATACAGAACACTGGAGAGTGAGAACTAACATGAGTACTGGAGTATAAGATTATAAGTAAATGTTCTTTCTACAGTCTTTGGTATAAAAGTAGGAGCTACTGAGCTCAACATTTGTGAATCACAGATCCAGCATCAGCTTCTCCATGTCAGAGCCTTTAAACACTCCAGGAGGTCCAATGTCAAAACTCCACACATGTAGTGGGATCCAATTGGCACTGGTACCTCTCTAGATGGTTCAGGATGTTTGCGAGTTCGGCATCTACTTCTTTAAAGTCCATAATCTTCACGAGGTGGGACGTGACTGGAGCTGGCCAAACCTCAGGAAACCTCGGGATGGGGAGAGAAAGAGAAGCAGTGGAGAGGAATTAGTGTAGCTGCTGTTCATGATATTAATAGCACAAGTTGTTAATGTGCATGTGATCAGATGTTCTGGAGCACAAGGTTATGATGTGAGACGTGTTATGTGTAGGCTTTGCTAAAAAGATATGTTTTTAATCTGCACTTAAACTGGGTGAGTGTGTCTGAACCCCGAACACTGTCAGGAAGACTATTCCAAAGTTTGGGAGCTAAATGTGAAAATGCTCTACCGCCAAAGTGGACTTTGCTATTCTAGGAACTACTAGAAGCCCAGAGTTTTGAGAACTCAGGGAGCGTGACGGATTGTAGCGTGTTAAAAGACTGGAGAGATACATGGGAGCCAAACCATTTAGTGCTTTATAAGTGAGTAGTAGTAGTTTGTAGTCTATTCGAAACTTAACAGGAAGCCAATGTAGGGACAATAAGATTGGGGTTATGTGATCATATTTTCTTGACCTAGTAAGAACTCTTGCTGCCGCATTCTGAACTAACTGAAGCTTGTTTATTAATGATGCAGGACATCCACCTAGTAATGCATTACAGTAGTCTATTCTGGAGGTCATAAACACATGGACGAGCTTCTCTGCATCGGATATAGACAACATATTTCTAAGCTTAGAAATATTTCTAAGGTGAAAGAAGGCTGTTTTTGTAACTTGGTTGATATGATTTTTAAAAGATAATTTGCTGTCTAAAATAACTCCCAGGTCTTTCACTGTTGAACTAGTGGTTACAGAACATCCGTCTAAATGCAGGTTGAGATGCTGGAGCTTCTGTATACTAGTTTTTGGGCCGATGAGCAAAATCTCCGTCTTATCAGAATTTAAAAGTAGAAAGTTATGGGTCATCCAATCTCTTATTTCCTTAACACACTCAGTTATCCGAGTTAATTGAGCTGTATCGCCTGGTTTAGATGAGATATATAGTTGGGTATCATCAGCATAACAATGGAAGCTAATTCCATGCCTTCTAATAATATTTCCTAAGGGAAGCATGTATGTTGTGAAGAGCAGGGGTCCTAGAACTGAACCTTGTGGCATGCCATAGTTCACTAGCATTAGCCTGGATAGCTCTCCATTTAAATCTACGAAATGGTAACGATTGGACAGGTAGGATTTAAACCAGCTTAATGCCTGTCCCTGAATGCCAATGTAATTCTGTAAGCGATCTAGGAGAAGATCATGATCTATAGTGTCGAACGCAGCACTAAGATCTAGTAAAACTAACAGCGAGATGAAGCCTTGGTCTGAAGCAAAAAACAGGTCATTAGTGATTTTAACTAGGGCAGTTTCTGTGCTATGATGGGGCCTAAAACCTGACTGAAACTCTTCAAAGATATTGTTCTCTTGCAAGTGGGAACATAACTGGGCAGCGACAATCTTTTCTAAAATCATAGACATAAATGGGAGATTTGAAATTGGTCTGTAATTCGATAGCGTGTTTGGATCCAGATTAGGTTTTTTAATGAGGGGCTTAATAACTGCTAGCTTGAGGGATTTAGGGACGTGACCTAAAGATAGTGAGGAGTTAATAATATTCAGAAGAGGCTCACCAGCTGTATATAACACTTCCTTTAGTAGATTTGTTGGAATGGGATCTAACTGACATGTTGTTGATTTAGCTTTGATAATAACGTCATACAGCTCTTCCTGTCCTATACATGTAAAACAGTGTAGTTGTGGAGTTGAAGGTGACACTGTGTCAGGAGATGGTCTCAGAGGTTGAACTGCCACAATTGTTTTTCTAATGTTATCTATTTTTTCAGTGAAGAAATTCATAAAGTCTTCACTACTAAACTGTGATGGAACACATTTTTCAGATCCCTGATTTGTAGTTAGTTTAGCTACTGTAGTAAAAAGGAACCTGGGATTGTTTTTGTTATTTTCTATGAGTTTGCTCAGGTGTTCAGCTCTAGCAGCTTTTAGCGCCTGTCTGTAGCTGAGCATACTGTCTTTATACGCAATTCTAAATACCTCCAATTTTGTTTTCCTCCATTTTCTCTCCAGATTACGTGCTGTTCTCTTGAGGGCATGCGTATGACTATTATACCAAGGTGCAGGTGCTTGTTCTCTAACGTTTTTTAACCGGATGGGGGCAACAGTGTCTAATGTGCTAGTGAGGATAAGGTCTATGTTGTTAGCCATTTCATCAAGATTATTAGCAGTTATGGGTTTAGTGAGAAACTGAGATAAATCAGGCAGGTTATTTATGAATCTGTCCTTAGTGGTCGGAACAATAGTCCTACCAAGTCGATAGCATGGTGAAACACGGCTAATCTGCTCTACCGGTAGTGTGTAGAGTATAAGATAATGGTCTGTGATGTCATCACTCTGAGGTAAAATATCTATATCAGTGACGTCTGCTCCGTGGGATATTATTAAGTCTAGTGTGTGGTTAAAACAGTGAGTTGGTCTGGTGACGTTTTGTTTAACCCCAAAAGAGTTTAATAAGTCGACAAATGATAATCCTAGAGCATCGTTTGCATCATCTACATGAATATTAAAATCTCCTACAAGCAGCACTTTATCAAAATTGATCAAGAGGTCTGAAAGAAAACAAGCAAACTCTTGAAGAAAATCAGCGTAGGGCCCTGGGGGTCTGTACACGGTTACCAGAGCGAGTTTTCTATGCATGTCTGAAAGTACAATTTTAAGAACGAGCACTTCAAATTATTTAAAACTGAATCCTAATCTCTGACTAACATTAAGAGAGGCACTATAAATGGTTCCTACACCACCCCCACGACCAGTCTGACGGGGCTCATGCTTATAATCATATCCTGACGGTGTAGACTCGTTTAGACCCATATAATCACCTGGTTTAATCCAGGTCTCAGTGAGACAGAGTGCATCGAGATTATTATCTGTGATCATCTCAGTTTCTCGGTCGAGATCTCGAAGGCCGGTGGTGGTGGGGGAGACGTCCTCAACCGGGGCTTGGCTCACGGCTTCCGCTGCTGCCGCATCCAAGGTCCGTGGTGCACCGGTGCCGGAGTGAATGATACCTGGGCGGGCCGCGTTGTAGGTGCGCTGGGCCTGGGCAGAGAAGCACGCGAAGTTGATGTGCTGGGAGCGTTAGGTTCCACCCGGGAATTTACCTGGGACGAGTGCGCGTCCGCCCAGGATGTTTCCAGCGCCGCTTTCCGCTCTCGCAGCTGGGCATGGTTTGCATGCAGCTCGCAAATTTGTTTCTCCAAAGCCTCCATCTCCAACTCCACCGTTTGCAACTCGAAAGAGTCTTCACCTGCGCTCAAAGGCAGACACACAGCCGGCATAGTGCTTATAATCACGAACAGAGTTAAGATACAGAGATATGAGTGAGAGGCAATGAATATAGACAACACTAGTGATAGTCGAGTTAACTGACTACAGGCACAAGTCAGGAAGACAAAAACAATTTAGGATTATTAAAAGAGAAAAAATGGATAGATAGATAGATAGATAGATAGATAGATAGATAGATAGATAGAT
>JAAIIK010018684.1:0-21961 GCA_014706435.1 Silurus glanis | reverse complement strand
GGTAAATGACCTGTTATTGGCCTCTGATCAGGGTTTTGTCTCCTTACATGTTTTGCTCGACCTTAGTGCAGCTTTTGACACCATTGATCACACTATACTACTTGCTAGACTTGAGAACGTTGTTGGAATAAAGGGAACAGCTCTCTCTTGGCTCAGGTCTTATTTGACTGATCGCTATCAGTTTGTTGATGTAAATGGTGAGTTCTCCACACTCTCTGAGGTAAAGTTTGGTGTTCCTCAAGGATCTGTCTTAGGCCCTCTGCTTTTCTCTTTATATATGCTGCCTCTTGGTGAAATTATTCATAAACATGGTATTAGATTCCATTGCTATGCTGATGATACACAGCTGTATATTTCAGCAAAGCCAGATGAGAGAGATCAGCTTAACAATGTTGAAAAATGTGTAAAGGACATTAGACAGTGGATGCTTGATAACTTTCTTCTGCTCAACTCAGATAAGACGGAAGTACTTTTACTAGGACCACATGCAGCTAGAAGCAAACTTTCCGATTACGTAGCATCTCTGGATGGTGTTTCTGTTTCAGCGTGTACGGCTGTCAAAGACCTTGGTGTTATTATTGACCCTAGTCTTTCCTTTGAGGCTCACGTGAATAATATTACCAGGATCGCCTTCTTTCACCTTAGAAATATTGCTAAAATTAGAAATATGATGTCGTTACAGGATGCAGAAAAACTAGTTCATGCTTTTGTTACTTCTAGATTAGACTACTGTAATGCTTTACTGTCTGGGTGTGCGAGTAAGTGCATAAATAAGCTTCAGTTGGTTCAGAATGCAGCAGCAAGAGTCCTCACTAGATCTAGGAAATATGACCACATCACCCCTGTATTAATCAGTCTACACTGCCTCCCAATCAAATCTCGCATTGAATATAAAATACTACTACTGACGTATAAAGCACTTAACGGTCTCGCACCGCAGTATCTGAGTGAACTTCTGTACCAGTATGATCCTCCACGCCTACTTAGATCAAAAGGTGCTGGCTATCTGTTGGTTCCTCAAATAATGAAGACTACAGCAGGGGGCAGATCTTTCTCTTATAAAGCCCCACAGTTATGGAACAGCCTTCCTATCAGTGTTCGGGACTCAGACACAGTCTCAGTGTTCAAGTCGAGGTTGAAAACGTATTTATTCAGTCAAGCCTTTAATCAGTAGATTTTTTTCTCAGGTAAAGGCTCCGATCTGGAGGGAACATTGATATAGAGTGTTTGGTGAACTGGGATATTTGTATGCTGTCGTCCCCTCACATTCACACGTTCACTCAGGTTTGTTGATGGTGGTGTGGTGGGCCGTCTCATGTCTGTGTTGCCTTCTGGTTCTCCCTTTTAGTTATGCTGCGATAGCGAGTCTTGCCGGAGTCCAAACTGCACAGTGACTTTAACTCTCATACAACAATAGGTACACTTAATAATCCATATCCTTCTCTTCCTGTCACCCTCTTCTCTCTCTCTCTCTCTCTCTCTCGGTTGAGTTCAACATGCTCCTGAGGCTCCAGTGACCACTGTTCCTGCCCCTCTCCCCTCTGTGGATCTCCCCACTTCGTCCAGGCCTGCCTCTGGATAGTGTTCTCTTCGACTGGAGGCCACTCTGTGCAGCTGGGGACGGTTTATCATCAACGCCTTGGGTGGTTCCATGAAATTCCGGAGTAAGAACGGGAGCTTTGAGGATGTATTGGACTGTAGTTGATGTCAACAGTCTCCTACACTGACTCAGGAATACAGTTCGCTTCTGATCATCATCACTGTACCCCGCAACATTGTATACCTGCTACAAATGGACATTCGGTGTAACCCAGATGAGCATGGGTTCCCTCTTGAGTCTGGTTCCTCTCAAGGTTTCTTCCTTATGCCATCTCGGGGAGTTTTTCCTTGCCACAGTCGCCACCGGCTTGCTCATCAGGGACAAACTTACTTATAAAGAACATATTCATTTTTAATCACCGCATTATCTGTGTAAAGCTGCTTTGAGACAATGTTCATTGTTAAAAGCGCTATACAAATAAAAATGAATTGAATTGAATTGAATTGAACCTGCGGCTTAGAGACAGGTGCGGTGTATTTATGTTCAAAATAAATTTTTTTCTAAAATTCAGTGGGTGCGGCTTATATTTGGGTGCACTTAATAGTCCGGAAATTACGGTAAGTAAAAGACGAGAGCTATGAAAAATAGGAAAAGCATTTGGAGAAAAGTGCTGGTGAGTTAAAATTAAATCCCTGGTTTGTAAAACACGTTTTTATACCAAGTCTACACAAAACAAAACAAAGGATAATTTGCAGACGAGATTTTAAGAAAAGGTGTGAATATTGCGGTGGATGATCTGTTGCATTATGTTCAAAAGTGCACGATCAGGGGAGATTTTTTTAAGAAAAGGCCACTATCAAGAGATTTTTTTTGTACATGTAAATTAAAATCGTATGAAGGTGAAAGAGCCCTCCTGGAAATGGGTGGATTTTTACTAAGAATAGGTATAAACTTACCAGAAAACACGTAAGCAACGGGTGGGATATGCAAAACCTCGTAAAAGTATTGGTGTATATAAATTGTGAGGGAGGAGATATTAGACAAAATATGTAAATTTTACTAGGTGTGAAATATATAAAAGGTAAGGATTGATTATATAAAATTTGCACTTGCATGTGAAAGCTGATGGGTGCCATTGCTGTCAGGATGGTTCTCTCCTGAGAGTTCCATGGGACGGGCCTGAAGTAACTGCAATAATAATTTGCTCCTTCTCATTCGTGACTGGAAGATGTCTTCATTTGGTTAGTTTATGTATTATTTGAAGTTTTGAAACTTATTGGTTATTGATTAGTGAATAGCTATAACTAATTTGAGTATTGAGCCACTTAATTGTTATATCTACTCGGACATGGGGTGTCCCAATACTTTTGTTTATATAGTGTATCTCTCTTTCTTTTTTCCCTTCAGCTATGACCTTGCATTAACAATATAATTATTACGTTTTTAAATAACAATGTATGTGTCAGGGCTCCACCTGCCACACCCCCCTCGGTGGCTGTCATGCTGCCGCTATTACTGCCGCTCCCGGCTTTAACCACAAACACCTGGTCCTCGTTACGGACCACCCTTTATAAACGTCAGTTCACGAGCTGTCGGTTCTTAAAGGTCATGAGACAGATCTCTTGGATCCCGACTACCAGCATTTCCCGCTGGTCCCTTCGTGGACTGTCTCCGCTCCATGGATTATGCCCGCGTTACGGACCAAACCCGTATGACGATCGTACATTTCTGACTTGTGTGTGTGTGTGTGTGTGTGTGTGTGTGTGTGTGTGTGTGTCTATCACTATTAAAGACATGATAGAGTTACTCCCGCTTCCGGCTCGTGGTCCATACCCTGACAGTATGGAAAAGTAAAAACATAAAATGGCCATTCAATTCATTTTAATATGTATAGCGCTTTTAACAACGAACATCGTATCAAAGCAGCTTTACGCAGATAATGTGGTGATAAAAATGAATAAGATGTTTTTTATAAGTGTAAGTTTGTCTCTGATGAGCGAGCCTGTGGCGACAGTGGCAAGGAAAAACTCCCCGAGATGACATAAGGAAGAACCCTTGAGAGGAACCAGACTCAAGAGGGAACCTCATCCTCATCTGGGTTACACTGAATATCTATTTATTGCAGATATACGATGTTGCAGATATACAGTAATGGTGATCAGAAGCAAACTGATATCCTGAGTCCGTGTAGCAGACTGTTGACATTAACTACAGTCCAAATCTATCTTCAAATATCCCGTTCTTACTCTGGAATTTCATGAAACCATCCAAGGTGTTGACGAGAAACCGTCCCCAGCTGCACAGAGTGGCCTCCAATCGAAGAGGACACTATCCAGAGACAGGCCTGAATGAAGTAGGAAGATCTGCGGAGAGAAGAGGTGCAGGAACAGTGGTCACTGGAACCTCAGGAGCATGTTTAACTCGACCGAGAGAGAGAGAGAGAGAGAGAGAGAGAGAGAGAGAAAGAGAGAGAGAGAGAGAGAAGAGAGGTTACTAGAAGAGACAGATATTGATTGTGTCCTTATTGTTGTATGAAAGTTAAAGACACTGCAAAGTTGGGGACTCTGGCAAGACTCGCTATGGCAGCATATCTAAAAGGGAGAACCAGAAGGTAACACAGACAAGAGACGACCCACCACACCACTGTCAACAAACCTGAGTGAACGTGTGAGAGTGAGGGTACAACAGCATACAAATATCCCAGTTAACCAAACACTCTATATCCATGATCCCTTCAGATCTGCTCCTTTACCTCACAAACACCTACTGACTAAAGACTCGACTAAATAAATATGTTTTCAGTATAACATCTGGTGGGTGTCATTTAGATTTCATGTCCCAGGCATTTCCTTTTAACCCTTGACATCTGCTTTTCATTCAAAGGATGAGCACCATGGCTTACACTTTTATTGAAAGTTTGTATACCACAGTGTCACACCCCCACCCCGGAAGACACAAAGCAGGACAAACCCTGACCTCTCCAGCTGACTTCAAAGCAGCATTCAACTGATAACACAAGCCAGTCTCTATACCTTACACAGTATACACACACACACACACACACACACACACACACACACACACCACCCCGAATGCCAAATAACCCCCTGGCCTCTCTGGTTGACTCCACAGGGACCCTCAAACCATAAAACAATTCACTCTCGAAACTCGGCCCCAGTACGTCTGTTTGTGACACACACACACATATACAGACACACACACACCAAAAGGGACCATTCTTTTATTAATTAAATAATAAATAGAATGTCCCACTTCACATGACACAAACATACATCTTGTTTGTATCTTCTCCTATACATAAAGCAAGTGTTTAACTCTACCTCGATAATAGTTACACTCTAAAAGGTTTAGTAATATACCTCTGTTTTAATGTTGTCTCTTCTTTTTGATTTCAAAGTTGATTTAAAATTATATTCTCTTTATTCTTTCTTTCCTAACAAGGGTACATTGTATACACCAGAATATAATGTTGTATTAACATAAGTTATACCTTAAATACTGGTCCCGGTACATTGTACATCTGTTTTAATGCTGTCTTTTCTTTTAAGGCTTGATGTCAAAGTTGACATAAAATTATCTTCTCTTTATTTTCCTAACAAGGGTGCATCTTATATACCTGAATATAAAATTGTATTAACATAGTTATACCTTAAATACTGGTATGTTAATGGTATGTTAAATGTTAACTGAAATGTAATGTACCTCTGTTTTAATGCTGTCCTTGCTTTCCATGTCTAATATCAAAATGATCACCAAAATTATCTGTTCCTTATTTTGCAAACAATGGTGCATTTTATTTGATCATGAAATGTACCATACTGTCTTAATACACTTTGAATACAACTTTAAGTTCTCCAAAGCAAGTATAACCCGGAAACCATGCCCACAAACGCATGAACAAAGGGAGTTTCTCCGTCCAAAATCTCAGGCCATAGCATTGGCCATTCCCCCAAAGATGGGCGGGGTTCAGGACCTTTAAAACATCTTGAACCCAACTAATCAACAGTCAGCCAGGTCAAGTCAACTCGCTCGCTCCAGGGAAAGGCTTGGACGCCCGGGCCCGAAGGCCCGGGGGCCCAAAGGCCCAGAGGGTCAAACGTTCGGAACAGCTTGGAAACGACTCTCTCTTCCTTCAAGATCTTCCGGCAAGCTTTACTTTCAAGAACAACAACTGCTTTGATCTTTAGGAGAACCTGGAAGAACATCTGACTCCATCCTAACTGACTCTTCAAAGATCTCTTTGTCGCATCCGGACTCTTGTGCAACAAGCCAATGCAAGTAACCTTTTACCAACCAATTTAGATGCGTGTTTAAGTGTGAGCCCCTTTACTTAATTTTAAGGTGAATTTGAATTCTGTGACGATTTCTCAGTTAGGGTGTGATTAATTTGAAGTTTAAGCTTGCCATTCCTTTCCTTTCTTTCTCTCCTTTCTTCTTTTCCTTTCTCTTTCTCCTTTTAAACTTTTTGTTTATTTTTATTTTCATTTTTATTTTCTTTATTTCTTTTTTTGTTTGTTTGTGTAGTTAGTTTTATGTTGTGTTTGACTCATTCATTTAATTCCGTATTTTTCATAAGTGATTGACTCTGAGTGCCGCTCATATTTTAAGGTTCCTGCAACATTCAATCTGAACTACATGCTCTATTAACTGTATGGTATAAAGTAAAGGGGGGTTGCGTCTTTCTCGGCCAGGGAGATACCTCTTTTATAGAATTAATAAAAGATTATACTGTCTGTTTGGCAGACGAACAGACCATATAAGTGTAACGTTAATTCCATTACCGTCAATTCAACTTGATTTAAATATTTAGGAGTAACTATAACCCGTTATAATTACTTATAAATATTTCCTTTTCTTTGCAAGCTAAATTCGCTACATATAATGGTGGAGAATGCGGGCAAACTGTTGTTCAAACTATATACTCATTTTATCTTTTTATCTTCTATCTCTAGTCCCGATTAGATCACTGATCGGAAGGCTGTTCCATAACTGTGGGGTTTATAAGAGAAAGATCTGCCCCTGATGTAGTTTTCATTATTTGAGCTACCAACAAATAACCTGCACCTTTTGATCTAAGTAGGCGTGGAGGATGACATTGTTACAGAAGTTCACTCAGATACTGCGGCGCGAGACCGTTTAGTGCTTTATACATCAGTAGTAGTATTTTAAAATCAATGCAAGATTTAATTGGGAGCCAGTGTAGACTGATTAAAAGAGGTGTGATGTGGTCATATTTCCTAGATTCTCTTGCTGCTGCATTCTGAACTAACTGAAGCTTATTTATGCACTTAATCGAACACCCAGACAGTGAAGCGTTACAGTAGTCTAATCTAGATGTAACAAAAGAATGAACTAGTTTTTCTGCATCCTGTAATGACATTTCTATGATATAGAAATATATTATTATTATTATTATATATTATAGTATATTATAGTATATTATATTAATTATATTATATTATATTATATTATTATATACTGCATATATCCTGGTAATATTATTCACGTGAGCCTCAAAGAAAAGACTAGAGTCAATAATCACCCCAAGGTCTTTGACTGCTGTACACACAGAGACAGAAACACCATCCAGAGATGCTACGTAATCGGAAAGTTTATTTCTAGCTGCATGTGGTCCTAGTAAAAGTATTTCCGTCTTATCTGAGTTGAGCAGAAGGAAGTTATCAAGCATACACTGTCTGATGTCATTTACACACTCCTCAACATTTTTAAGCTGATCTCTCTCATGTGGCCTTGCTGAAATATACAGCTGTGTATCATCAGCATAGCAATAGAAGCAAATACCATGTTTATGTATAATTTCACCCAGAGGCAGCATATATAAAGAGAAAAGCAGTGGGCCTTAGACAGATCCTTGCGGAACACCAAACTTTACATCAGACAGTGTGGAAAACTCACCATTTAAATCAACAAATTGATTGCAATCAGTCAAATAAGACCTAAGCCAGGAGAGAGCTGTTCCCTTTATTCCAACAACGTTTTCCAGTCTAGCAAGCAGGATAGTATGAGCAATAGTGTCAAAAGCTGCACTAAGCTGCAAAATAAGTAAAGAGACAAAAACCTGATCAGAAGCCAATAACAGGTTATTTACCACCTTAACTAGCGCTGTCTCTGTGCTATGATGCGGCCTAAATCCTGAGTGATACATTTCAAAAATTTTATTTTTCAGTAGATGTGAGCATAACTGCTGTGCTACAACCTTTTCTAAAATCTTGGAGCTAAAGGGGAGGTTTGATAATGGCATATAGTTTCTTAATTAGGGGGTTGAAAACTGCCAGTTTGAAGGATTTAGGTACATAACCAGTGCTAATGGAAGAGTTTATCAATTTTAAAACAGGTTCAATTACCTCTGGAATTATCTGTTTAAAGAAAGGGATCGAGAATGTAGGTTGATGATTTTGATGAGGAAATAAATCAAATTAAGTCATTCTTTTGAATAGGGGTAAAACTTTGTAATTGATTTTCTGTTATTACACTGCTGTCTACAGGGTTATTTATAAAATAGTTTGGATTTAAATTAATTGTCTGGACTTCTTGCCTGATGTTTTCAACTTTATTATTAAAAAGTTCATAAAATCATTACTACCTATTAATGGCGTGCATGTTAGTGCAGTGCTTTTATTTCCTGTTAATTTTGCTACTAGCTGGATAAAAATCTAGGATTATGCTAGTTATTTTCAATGAGGGTGGAGAAATATGCTGATCTAGCAGCACTAAGAGATTTTCTGTAAATCAGGAGGCTCTCTTTCCATACTATTTAAAATACTGTCAATTTGGTTTGACACCATTTACGTTCTAATTTCCGAGTGATCTGTTTTAAGGTGTGCGTATGCTTTTTATACCACTGTGCCAATTTTTTCTCCCTGATCATTTTGGTTTCAAGGGGAGCTACATGTTGAGTGTATCGGAACGTTGATTCTAGGTATTCAGTAGCCCAGTTGAGCTCTGCAGTGTGAGGTGGAGATTTAATTAATATCGACATTTCCGGAAGATTATTGATATAACTTGCTGCTGTAGCTGACGTGAATGTGGCGAGGTCCTAATACAATGACTGAAGCAGATTTTAAAAGAGATTAGGTAATGATCTGAAATAGATCCAAATGTTAATAACAAATCAAGAGTGTGCCCAAAAAAGAAAGCGACGCCCACTGCGGGGAACTGAAACTGTGTGATGTCCACTGTAGGGAACTGGAACTGAGCAACGTCCTCGATGAAGACCGGAGGCTGGATGACCCACTGGGCTGAGATAGGAGGTGGAAAGATGCCCTCGGCAGAGATCAGGGGCTGAGCGACGCCCACAGCGGAGTCCAGGGGCCGTGCGACACCCACGGCGGAGTCCAGAGGCCGAGAGACGCCCATGGTGGAGTCTGGATGTCATGCGACACCTTTGGTGGAATCCGGAGACCGAGCGACGCCCACGGCGGAGTTCAGGAGCACAGTGACACCTTCGGTGGGGCGTTGAGCAGTAACGACGCCATCAGAGGAACTTGGGAGTGCTTTGTAGTCCTCTGAGGGACCTGGAGGAGAGACATTGCCTGGAAACTGGTCTTGGTCTACGTCGCCATCAGAGAGGTAAGGAGATTTTAAAAGAGATCAGGTAATAATCTGAAATAGATTTAGACTGTGGAATTATGACTACATTTTTTATTTTCGATCCAAATGCTAATAACAAATCAAGATTGTGCCCACCACTATGAGTGGGTCCTATAACATTTTTATTAATTCCAACTGAATCTAAAATGGACAAAAACTGCTGCTCTTAATGAGTCTTTCTGATTATCAAATTGAATATTAAAGTCACCAACAATTAATGCTTTGTCTAAAGAAGTAGCTAAATTTGTGATGAAATCTGCATCTGAGTAGGGCCCTGGGTGTCTATAAATAATAATTAATGGAATTAATTATTGTTAACTTAAAGAATTGTTAACTCGTGCTGTTCTGAGACTATGACCTATACTACAAGAAATTAAAGCAGCACCTTCCCGAGTGGGATGGTGTCAGGCTGATGACGCGGAAGCAGAAGTAGCTCAATCATGTCTTTATTTCAGAAAAGCATTAAAAACCAAAACAATCACATAAGCCGTGAAGAGTCATGAACTGAAAGGTATCCGCTCGGGACGAGTAATCCTCACAAGAAGGAAATATCCAACGGAATGCAATATCCAGAATCAAAATTAATCTCCGACACAAACGAGTAATCCTCGGAGACAGAGTCAAGAGACAGAACCAGTGGAGAAGGCTGGCGTTCGATGATCCACAGTATCACTAGCATGACATTCAAGAACCGACAGCCTGTGACTCGAGAATGTGAGTTTATATAGTTGTTTCCTTAATGAGTCACAGCTGTCGAGAATCAAAGCTGGCGCACCATAGTAAAGGCAGCGTGACAGCTACCGAGGTGGGCGTGGCAGGTGGATCCCTGACATTACCCCCCCCCCCCCCACGCCAGGTGGGCCAGGGAATTCCGAGGAAGGCCTCTCCAACCGTCCAGGGTCAAAGGAGGCCCGGTTGGCATCGCCATGGGACAGGGGAAGACCAGCAAGAGCCCAAGGTGAAGCCGCATCCTCTGTGGAGACCTGGAGCGGAGTGACGCCCACAACGGAGATGTGGAACAGAGCAACGCTCATGGAACGGAATGACGCCCACTGTGGGGAACTGGAACTGTGTGACATCCACTGTGGGGAACTGGAACTGTGCAACGTCCTCGATGAAAACCGGAGGCTGGACGACCCCCTGGGCTGAGATAGGAGGTGGAGAGACGCCCTCAGCGGAGATCAGGGGCTGAGCGACTTCCCCGGTGGAGATCAGAGGCCGAGCGATGCCCAAGGCGGAGTCCAGGGGCTGTGCGACACCCACGGCGAAGTCCAGAGGCTGAGCGACGCCCACAGCGGAGTCCGGATGCCGTACGACGCCCTCGGTGGAATCCGGAGACCGAGCGACGCCCACGGCGGAGTTTAGGAGCACAGTGACACCTTCGGCGGGGCGTTGAGCAGTAACGACGCCCTCAGAGGAATTTGGGAGTGCTTTGTAGTTCTCTGAGGGATCTGGAGGAGAGACGTTGCCCCTGAAAGAGGTCTTGGTCTTTGTCGCCATCAGAGAGGTTAGGAGGTGAGACGCCGCCATCAGAGAGGCTTGGAGGTGAGATGTCGCCATCAGAGAGGCTTGAATCCGTCGCCCAGTGGGGAACCTGGAGGCGATCCGTCGCCCTGCGGGGAACCTGGAGGCGATCCCTCGCCCTGCAGGGAGACTTGGGGGCGAGCCATCGCCTTCAGGGAGACTTGGGGGCGAGACGTCGCCCTGAGGAGAACTTGTGGGCGAGACGTCGCCCTGAGGAGAACCTGGGGACGAGATGTCGCCTTCTGTGGAGCCCAGGGGCGAACCGTCGCCTTGTAGGGAACTTGGAGGCGGCGGTTCGACGTCCCCTTTCTGGCTTGGCGGTGGTCCCACGTCCCTCTCGCGGCCAGGTGGCGGTACGACGTCCCTTTCGTGGCCAGGCGGCAGTACGACATCCCTTTTGCGGCCAGGCGGTGGTATGGCACCTTTGGCGGAACACTGGAGCGGAGCGGCACCCTGGCTGGAACACTGGAGCGGAGCGGCACCCTAGGCTGAATACTGGAGCGGAGCTGCGCCCTCGGCGGAACACTGGAGCGGAGCTGCGCCCTCGGTGATCCTCTGTGGCGGCAAGGCACGCCAGTGGACACTCTGTAGAGGGCGAGGCGCGCTCGTAGAAAACCCTGGGACGGAGACGCGTGCTTGTGGAAACCCTGGGACGGAGCAATCTCAGACACAAGGGGGCTATAGTGGAGATCCTTTCGCAGCCAGGTGGCGGTACGACGTCCCTTTCATGGCTAGGTGGCAGTACGACGTCCCTTTTGCGGCCATGAGGTGGTACGATGTCCTTTTCGCGGCCAGGCAGCGGTACGGCACCCTTGGCGGAACACTGGAGCGGAGCGGCGTGCTCGTAGAGACTCTGCGGCGGCGAGGCGCGCTTGTGGAGACTCTGTGGCGGCAAGGCGCGCTCTTGGAGACTCTGTGGATGAAGAGGCGCGTTCATGGAGACTCTGGGACGGAGACGCGCGCTTGTGGAAACCCTGGGACGTAGCCATCTAAGACACGAGGGGGCTGTAGTGAAGATCCGCCACATCCATCCCAAACATCCCCAAGAGAAGCCAGAAAAAGCTGGTGTATGCGCCAAAATCGCTTCCTTTGGCGCTCCATAGCGTGCTGGCTTTGGCGAGAGCGTCACCCGACACGAGGGAAATACAGAAGGTGATCTTGGCTCGTTCGGAGGGGAACTGGGTAAAATTGTCCTCCACATACTCGCCGACGCTCCGTAAAAATCCGCCCAACTCCGTCCTTTTCCCGGAGAAACGAGCCGGGAATCCCCTCGCGCTCTCGGAGGGGCATGGCGCAGCCGCGCTCGCATGATCCGGCGTTGGTGAGTCTGAACCGCGAGGAGTGGCATGGAGCTTCCGGGGGAAATCCGAAGCCGGGTTTGGCTGCCGATCCATAGCGGTTGAGATTGCAGTAGGGTGAATCCGCTTTCGGTTTCGGTCTATTATCTATGAAGCACAAATTGTTTTTTGGAGCACTATTTGGACATCCAGCAGTTCAGCGACCATAACCTGTTGTAGGCTACATCGCCACGACGCATTTGGGATGGGGCCAGAGCATATTACTGCATCGGACATTGCCTTTGCTAATTTACACAACTTTACAATATTACTCTTAGTAACCTCTGACTGTCGAACTGACTTATTAATGCTCATCGCATCGCAAACGCTTGATTGCAGTTGTTGCTGTTAAGGGTGGCTCAACCAGTTATTAGGTTTAGGGGCAAACACTTTTTCACACTGGGACATGTAGGTTTGGATTTTGTTTTCTCTTAATAATAAAAACCTACATTTTAAAACTGCTTGCTGTGTTCACCTGTGTTATCTTTTACTAATATTTAATTTAGTTTGATGTTCTGAAACATTAAAGTGTGACAAACATCCACAAAAATAAGAAATCAGGAAGAAGGGCAAACACTTTTTCACACCACTTTATATATCCCATATATAGTAGAGGTGGACACCTCCTCCACAGGCATAGGGGCCGCACTGTCACAACATACGGGTAATCCTCCACACCTTCAACCATGCGCCTTCTTTTCCAAGAAACTCTCCCCTGCTGAACAAAACTATGACATCGGTAATTGAGAACTGCTGGTGATCAAACTGGCTCTGGAAGAGTGGCGACACTGGTTGTAGGGGTTGACTCATCTATTTACAGTGATCACCGATCACAAGCACCTCCAATAACTTTGGGAAGCAAAAACGCCCCTGTCAGGCCAGATGGGCATTATTCTTCACATGCTTTCATTATACTATCACTTATCGTCCTGGCTCCAAGAATTGTAATGCGGATGCCTTTTTCAAAATCTATGCACACGATTACCCCACGGACCCGAAACCTATCCTTCCACCCAGTCTCATCCTCGGTCCCATTGTGTGGAATTTAGATGAGGAAATCAGAACAGCAACCCTTTTGAAACCTGCCCCCACCAGAATGCCTTGAGGGGTCAGAGAATGACCAGCCATGCCCCCTCTAATGTTCAACACTCTCACTCAGCCTCTCCCTCCTACTTATCACCTGCACCTGTTTCCGCTTAATCTGTCTCCTTTAAAAGCTCCCTTTCCCCCTTCACTCACCGTCCGATCTACCGAATACCTACCCTAGATCATCCGGATTCCCTACTTATCCTGCATTCTCCTGTGATCCAGTGCTCCTCATTACGCTTCTCGTGAAGCACATTACAGCTACTTACAGTTTGTTCTTTTTAAAGATCAATAAACTACACCTTGTTTTACTCCTGGTTTCTGCTGTCTGCTCTTCCGAAACATAGAAGGGTTCCGGCTAAAAAAGCTTCAGCCAAAAAGTCCTGATACAGGACTATCTGGGGACTCCTCTGAGAAGCGGCGCTGTGCACCTCTGCTACGCCCCAGTGCCTTTATTCCACTTGTTATTAACCCTGCCACATCCAGTGCTTCAGGGCCCAGCT
This sequence comes from Silurus glanis, assembly GCA_014706435.1. Taxonomy (NCBI): domain Eukaryota; kingdom Metazoa; phylum Chordata; class Actinopteri; order Siluriformes; family Siluridae; genus Silurus; species Silurus glanis. The sequence goes on along the minus strand of JAAIIK010018684.1, from coordinate 8,339 downwards.
CTAGTGAGTGCCTGCCTTAATTTCTGTCTGGTACTGTAGCGGACTTGGGGGGAGGGGGGGTTCGCCACCTCTCAGGAGGACCCTAGAGCTGCACCAGGGTGTAGCTCTGGCTCTAGGCATACCAGAGGTCAGTTTTGAGAGACTAAGCTCGAGGCATTCTTTCCTCCTCCCTTTCAGGCCCCAGACCAGAAGAAGCTTAACTGACTGTGTGTGAGCACTGGACACATATGTCGACAGAACTGTGGAGGAAGTCAGAGCGATTCTGGATGCTCTCTCTTCTTCTTATAAGTCCTCTGGTCTTCCTGCACCTTTTGGAATTAGAGCTTACTTTACTCAGAGTGTGGCAGCCTCTAAGGCTTTGTCCTATGGAGTTTCTCTCTAAGACATCTGCAACGCTGTGGGCTGGTCCTCTGCTGACAGGTTTTACAGCCTTGACTTTATTGCCACTCCTGGCCCTTCCATCCTTTGACCTAGCTGTGCTCTTCCACACTACACAGGGACTGGTCAGTATGGCGGTATTGGACTCGTTCCCAAAGCGTTGTCGACACAGAATGCCAAATGTTTATATTACAAAATCCTTAGTAAATGCAAAATTTCATTTAATTTATTTCATTTTCATTTATTAATTTATTAACTTTATTATTATTATTATTATTATTATTATTATTATTATTATTATTATTATTATTGTTAATTATACGTATATGTTAATTGTTAATATTGTTATTGTTAATGTTAAGAAAACTTGGAACACTGGTGAACCTTTCCAGAACTGGTCAGCCTACCACAATTGCTCCAGGAGCAACAACTCATCCAGTAGCTCATAAAAGAACCAGAACAACATCTTTAGAATTCCAGCCTTCGCTTGCCTCAGTTAAGGTCTGTGTTCATCATTTAACATTAAGAAAGTGACTGGGCAAAAATGGCCTTCACTGTAGAGTTCCAAGGTGAAAGCCAATGCTTATCAAAAAAACAAAACAAAAAAACAAAAAAAAGGCTTGTTTAAAAACAAACAAACAAAAAAAAAAAAAAATCTTGATTATCCCCATGGCTTTTAGGCAAATATTCTCTGGACTGATGAGACAAAAATTAAATGTTTTGGGAAGTCTGCATTCCATTACATGTGGCATAAAACTAAAACAGCAGTTCATACAAAGAACATCATGATCTGAATCATTTAAGTGTGACAAATATGAAATAGAAAAATCAGGCTTTTTGGTTGCAATTCTTAAACGTTTAATGCAAGTCTATTGAATTTTATCCACAAAAGATTGATGTAAGAGCAAGTTTACATTCTAACCAAACAGGAGCTTAACGCACCTCTTTAAATCAGATGATCTTTACTCTAAATAGAATCAAGTGTGGCTCCTGCTCGGGTGGAATGAAGATCTGCACCTACACCTTTTCAAATGTAAATGTCATTTTTGACGCAAATTGATTTTCAATAATTTTATATTGTATTTTAAATATGCAACCAAACCTGTAAGTGCAGTGGCTTCAAGGCAGGGTTGAGTCTCATACAGTATGCAATACAATAAGTAATCCAGAGAATGTATAAAATAAAGGGCATTGTCGCTATAGATTTTTCATGAAACTCATCTCACACGATCTTTGACACTGACCATGTGTACCATTTACATATTCAGATGTTAATTTCAGATGTAAAATTATGACAATTTTCCGCTTACAAATGCATCTAAATCTGTATCCCTATTGATGTTATGGGAGACATTCAAAGTCATTATTGGAGATGAAATTGTAATGAACTCAGAATTCATTAATAAGTTAAGAAATAATAACTGCAATTCTTTTGGCTGGTAAAATGGACAATACTTTTGTACAGTGGTAGAGGATAAAGTATAGCGCCTCACCCATTTTGAATATCTATCAGAGAGATTTTAGCGTACACAGTCCCATTTGTTTGCCAAGTCTCTTTGAATTTGTCTTTCTACCCACTTACTACTGGATAAAATTTTACAAATTACTCCAGCCCTTAAAATTTCAGATTTCAGTAAATATTAAATAATTAATGTCTGTAAACAATTGTAAAGTGGACGGAATTAGAGGGAACTTAGTAAAGGACATGGAGTTCAAAATAGCTAATGATTTATGGGATAAAGCTTTTAACAGAGTAAACAGATCCTGCTGTTGTGCCTGCCTTAGTGTAATACAATATTACACTATTATAAGATTCACTGTGTCTATTATACAAAATATAGACATTTACACTGATTTTAAGGATGTGTACAACTGATGTAGTCCATATGTTATGGTTCTGTCCAAAGTTGAAAGACTACTGGAAATTAATATTCAAAACACAAAACCATGCAACTTGGATCCATAACAGTGTTGAAATCACTTTTTTGAGTCCCAGAGATTGGAGTAGCATAATCAAACAATTATTAAAACAATCATTTATTGCTTCTATTTGCTGGCAATAAGAAATATACTGTAGAAATGCAGAAAGGTCCCAAAAAGCGCCTACATTTAATATAGATGTATAATCTTATATTATATTTTGATTTATATATTAATTCTTATAAAGAAAGAAAAAAAAATGTTTTTCAATTACTGACAACTGTCATGTCATGTTGTTTAAAGCTAAAAGTCAAGAATGAGATGTATTAGAATGACTGATGGGTGTCAGCGCAGGCTGTTTTAACCTAATGTAGTTTTTAACTACAAATGAATGCAAAGAAACAGAGAAACAAAAGAGCAAATGCTTTGATTCCTGCATGTCACTCGACCAGCTTGTTCTAATTATAGCTGATTTAAACAAAAATTGTGTAAGTGTTTTGAAAGCTATGCAAAGATGTGCAATCAAAAACAGGCAGCCAAAATGTGAGGGCAGTGGGTTTAGTTAGCACTTAAAATAATAATCACATTCCATTAAGAGAAATTATAAATAAGATTAAAGATATGCTGTGTGATGATCAGAGTGTGCATAGCGACAGTAGTAATAATTGAATGTGAAATGTACATCTGGATTCTTATATATGTGTGTGTTTTCTTCAAAGGACAAAAAGCCACAAATATTTAACAGCGTTATTTTCATTTATAAAATTTTCTAATCATTCCTGTTATCAGGCGACTTAATGTCATTGTTTGTTCTATTGAATGAATAAATAAACATTGATCTCATTAATCCCACTTGTATAAAAACCTGTATTTTTGAGAGGACATTAAATGCATAAATCTACATGTAAGTGCATACTATGAATTTGGCAAAGGTACAAGGAAGTAAATATTTAGAAATACCCCAGAACTGGTTTAGGCCATTGTTTAAGGGATTTAATAAGTTATCATCCACCCACTTAAATGTAAATTGAACAGTATATATAGTGTATGTAATACTCAGTTTAAAGACATTGCTACAGGGGGTACTGGTTGAGTAGACGAGGCACCAGCACTCATAAACAGAGAAACAGAGAAAGTAATCATTCTGGTGTTTTGTTGCAGTAATATTTCCAGGTAATGAGATAAAATAGCAGATTTTTACTTTGTAAAAATCTGTTTAAGCATTGTATTGATTTTTAACTGACAAGGTATTTTTTTTAACAGCTCTTCAAAATGAGGACTACAATTTTACTGTGTGTGCTGATAATTTGTGGTAAGATTCTGCCTGCACAACAACCACCAGTTGTTCAAAAAGTCTCCTTGTAACAGTTTTCTGATCCAGCCAAGACAATTATATCAATGCATTCTTTTATTAAGGGTGTTTTTCTGAATTTTTTGAAACTTTAACACAAATTTTAACAAAAATAAATAGAACTCTAATGACATAATTTGCAATTATTAAAGATTGTCATTTGTATGATTTTTCTTTTTTTCAGATGTTAAAACTGTATTTTAATAATGTTATTAATGTTCTTCATTGCAGTGGGTCTGACCACAGGACATCCGAGAGGTAAATACACTTTAATTCAGACAGGTGTGATTAATCAGCAGCTGTGTGAGAGACTGAGTGAGTGTATGATATCAGACAAATAAAACCTCTCTGCATTATATTTTTTGTTTCCTGCAGGGAGATTTAAAAAAAAAAGAAGCGGTAAATCAACATTTTTTTTTAAATATTGGTTGAGGAACTATTTCCAGCTATACAACATTTATTTGGTTGAAAATTATTGTGGATAATAGTATATCATAGATCCTATTGTAGCCACTTCCAAGTAATAAATGTTCTATGTATTGCACATATACCACATATATGACCACATATACCACCAACAACAGGTAAATGAATTTAAAATCTAGGCAAAAATCTTATTTATTTAGTAATTTTGTAGGAGATTATTTGAGAACCATGTATTTAAAATATACTACTTGTAATATTGAATGCTATGGACAAAACCTGCATTTACTGAAGCTCCTTGATAAGTTTTTTTTATCGAATCTTTAATTGTAACATTTTAGTGTTAGTATTTTTTTATTATTTAAGAAATATTAATATATTACAATACTATAACCATATTATATAATTGTTATATCTGTAAATAAATAAAAAAAAATAATCTTTTTGCAGTACCACCCACAAACCCACCAACAGGTAAATCTTTTTCAATTCTTATTTATTTATTAATGTGTAGGAGACTTTTAATTGTCAATGTGTATGAGTTTTTCTGGGTAAGTACATATGAGTTATTCAAGTTATAATCTTAAATGCACACTGTTCACTGTGTGCAGTCATCATAAACAATCGGGATTGTTTTGGTTAGTTCACTTTGAACTTCATGTTTCAATTTTTCACATATGTCTAGACCATGTGTACTATAAGCAATAATGTTTTATCATTACACTTTAAGCCATTCTAGTTGTTATTATCAGGTTCAAGAGCAGGTCTCGAATCCAGGTCGCTAGAGCGAGTGGCAGACACTCTAGGGCATAATTTCTTTTAATGAAAATAATAAGTCCAAGGAAATAAACAAGCTCGATAAAGGAGAACCAAAATTGAACTAAGGTAGTGTGGGTTAATCAATAATACAAAAATAATAAAACAATACAAATTACAATTAAAGTAAATATCAAAACAGAACAAATAAATGCACAGGATTAGGGAATGTTAGGAAGACAGGAGATACCAGGAGACTCATGGAAATTTCAGAAAGACAAGACAGGAGACTCTGGAAGACAGGAGAAGCCAGGACACTCGGGAAAACTCAGTAAGACAGAAGAAGCCAGGAGGCTCAGGATGCCAGAAGACTCAGGAAGACAGGAGACTCGGGAAGATAGGAGACTCTGGAAGACAGGATATTCGGGAAGCCAGGAGACTTGGGAAGGCAGGAGAAGCCAGGAGACTAGGGAAGCCAGGAGAGTCGGGAAGACAGAAGACTCAGGAGAACTGAGGAGCAGCCAGGAGACTTGGGAAGCCAGGAGATTCGGGAAGACAGGAAACTCGGGAAGACAGGAGAACCCAAGAGACTCAGGATCACAGGAGTTGCCAGAGGACTTGGGAAGCCAGGACAAACCAAAAGACTCGGGAAGACAGAAGACTCAGGAAAACTCAGGTGAAGCCTAGAGACTTGGGAAGACAGAAAAAACAGGGGGACTTGAAAAGACAGAAGACTCAGGATAATAGGAGAAACCAGGAGACTCAGGAAGACAGGAGAAGCCAGAAGACTCAGGAAGACAGGAAAATTTCAAATACAGAAGAAGCAAGAAGACTCGGGGAAAACCAGGGTAAAGGGGGTAACTTAAATACAAATCAAATTGATTTTGAGCTACATCATACTTTTTTATTGCAGAACCACCCACAGAGCCAGCAACAGGTAAAACCATTTTAATTCACTTTCATTTGGCAATGTGTAGGAGATATATATTTATTTGTAGGACTCATGAATATATATATATATATATATATGAGCTATTCTAGTTCTTCTAGTAATTCTAAGAGCCACCAACTGGTAAAAACCATATTAATTCAATGTTAATTGGTAATTTGTAGGAGACTTTTTGGGAACAATGTATTTGAAATATTCTAGTTGTTATATTAATTCATTTGGATAAATCCTGCAATAACTAAAGCTCACTGCAAAGTTGCTTTCCCAAGTTCTTCATCTTCTATGTGTTACCACAAGTAACGTTTGAGTTATTTTGGGGAAAAATGTATCTGAATGTTTCTAGTCTCCAGCTTGAATTCTAGAAAGAAAAACTGCATTTTCTGAAGCTCCTCGCTAAAGTGCATTTTCAAATGTGCATCTTTTATTATTAAACACAACTAAAATTTTTCTTTCTTGCAGAACCACCCACAAACCCATCAACAGGTAAATCAATTTCAATTCTTATTTATTTAGTAATCATCATTTAAGAGCCATGTATTTAAAATATACTAGTTGTAATATTGAATGCTATGGACATAACCTGCATTTACTGAAGCTCCTTGATAAGATTTTTTTTTTTAATTGAATCTTTAATTGTAACATTTTAGTGTTTTTTTTATTAATTAAGAAATATTAATATATTTTAATATTATAATTATATTATATAATTAAGTTCTATCTTTAAATAAAATAAACAAATCTTTATTGCAGTACCACCCACAAACACACCAACAGGTAAATCCATTTCAAAATCATATTAATTCAGTTGTAATTGCCAATGTGTACAAGAAATATTTGGTAACCATACAATCGAAATATTCCAGTTTCTATCTTTAATCATATGAACATAATATTAATTTACTGAAGCTACTTGCTTAGCTGCTTTTTCAAACTCTACAAGTTCTATGTTTAAATATGTGTAAAATGTACTTTATTGCAGACCCACCCACAGAGCCACCAACAGCTAAAACCATTTTCCTTTACAGTAGTTTTAATTGGCAATGTGTAGGAGTAATTTATGGGAAAAATGTATCTGAATTTTTGTAGTCTTTAGCTTTTATTCTAGAAAGAAAAACTGCATTTTCTGAAGATCCTCACTAAATTGCATTTCCAAATGTGCATCTTTTATGATTAAATACGAGTAAAATTTTCTTTATTGCAGAACCACCTACAGAGCCACCAACAGGTAAACCATTTTAATTAATTTTTAATTTACATTGTAAGGGAGATTAAAAAAAAAAGCTCGTTGCTAAGTTGTTGTTTTATCACATTCTAGATATTCTTTGTATAAATACAAAAAAATTTCTTTATTGCAGAACCACCCACAGAACCACCAAGAGGTAAAACCATTTTCCTTTACAGTAGGTTTAATTGGCAATGAGCAGTGTTGGGCAATGTTACTTTTAAAAGTAATGCATTACAATATTGAGTTACTCCCCAAAAAAGTAACTAATTACGTTACTTAGTTACTTTTTATGGAAAGTAATGCTTTATATCACTTTTGCGTTACTTTTGCGTTACTTGTATCTCTTTCACGCCTTACAGGTGTAACAGGTGTAATATAGATAATTGCCATTATGAAACAAGTTATATTAGGGCAAAAGACATGTCTTAAACATTTAAAATGTTTAATAACTTCTTAGAGAACATACCTTTCGCTGTCATCACGTAAAACTTCGTGCAATTCCGTAAATATGACCTCGTCCTCGTCTACACCTCGTCGAAGTTTATCTTCCCACAAAGAGCAAACGAGCTGTGAATTTGCTCTCTCTCTCTCTCTCTCTCTCTCTCTCTCTCCGCTGCGATGGCATCGTACATGTGTCTCCCACGGAAAACCTTTATTCTGAGCAGTCTATAGATCTGCAGTGGTGGAAAGTCGGCAAAAGTTTTCTATATTTCTGTCTCCATTTCCATATATGCAACATTATACACACACACACACACACACACATCTGTATTGCTGTGCTTTGCATGCAGATGTTTTTTTTATTTTAAGTGGTATTTTTTGCAGTTGACAAGAGCTTTTCACCAACACATAATCTACACTTAACCATTATTCATTTCTCCTTTTCCTCGACTATTTCAAAATAATAAGAATACTTCCATCACAGTAATGTAATCCCTAGTTTGCTATCTCCGCTTCTGACCAGCTTCTGTTCCCACTGCTCGCACGTATGAGTGCGCGATTCTACGTGACTACGTTCATTTTAATTCAGTATTTATTTTTTTATGCAAAATAATTTAACTGAAAAGTAAATCGCATTACTTTTTTTAAAAAGTAACTCAGATATTAGTGTGTACATTTATAAAGTAATGCGCTACTTTACTCGTTACTCCAGAAAAGTAATATTATTACGTAACGCATGTTACTTTTAACGCGTTACCCCCAACACTGGCAATGAGTAGGAGATATTTTGGGGGAAAATGTATATTAATTTTGCTAGATTTTAGCCAGAATTCTAGGAACAAAAAATTCATTTACTAAAGCGCCTCACTAAATTGCTTTTCCAAATTGCTCATCTT
>JAAIIK010018683.1:0-20383 GCA_014706435.1 Silurus glanis | reverse complement strand
CTTCACAATACGAGGCCAGACACACCAGACAGGACTTCACGGATTTGCGTTTTCTCCCAGTGCAGGAATCACAGTCCACATCTCCAGGTCCAGCGTAACAGTGAGCAGGAGAAGCAGCTTGGAATTCAGTCTTCTTCAGTTTCTCCACCAATTCAGCCAGAATGTTGTTCCTGCGTAGAACAGGCCTCGGAGTGAAAGTTTCTCTACACTGGGGGCAGCTGTAGACCCTCTGAAGATCCTCCTGATTCCAGCAGCTATTAATACACACCTTACAGAAACTGTGTCCACAAGGAATAGCTACAGGATCCTTCAGGAGCTCCAGACACACTGCACAGATGAACTGATCCTGATTTACTGAAATACTGGCTTCTGCCATTTTCCTGCTGTGTGTGTAAGAAAGAGAGAAAAAGAGGGAGAGAAAGAGGGGGGGGGGGGGGGGGGGGGGTGGGGGGGGGGGCTTCAAGTTCTGAGTTTCGTTTTCTCTGAAATGAACTTCCTGTTGTGTGTGTTATAGTGTGACACACAGAGTGGGCGTGGCTTTAAACACAGAGAGTTCAGGCTTGTAAGAAACAGTGTAGTTTTACAACAGAAGATACTTTCTGATCTAAACAGTCCAATCCAATGCAGTCTGATTAGTTCTTTGTTGTGAATTTGACTGTGGGTTTAATAATAACAGAAATATAAAACTGACAGCGTTCAGACGCTTCACTCAGCACATCATGTCTTTGTAGGTGTAATGCTACAAGTTCACCACATCTGGATTCGAGGATCTCCTCCGTTTGCTCTCTGCAGTGTCTTCAACATCTGTCATGTGAATTAGGGAATGTCACTGTACAGCATTTGGATTGAAATCCAGGCTCTGACTAGACCTCTCATGAACATTCACACACTTTCATCAGCACAGTGTACTGGGTGTGTTTCGGCTCTTTGTCATGTTGGAAGGTAAATATTTCTCCAGCAGCAATTAAGAGGATGAAGTGTGGAAAATCATTTGGACCAAATGACATCCCAGTAAAAGCATGGAGATGTTTACATTTACATTTGCAGCATTTAGCAGAAGCCCTTATCCAGAGCGACATACAAATGTGGTTTGAGTCTCTAGTAATGAATAAATCTACACTGGTACGCAAGATTACAAACTTAATATAAATATAACTGTTGAATTCTACAAAGCAAACTTAGAAAGTGCTAATTTAAGTGTTTCAGGAAGAGGTAGGTCTTTAGTCGTCGCATGAAGATAGTCAGGGACTCCGCTGTATGGACATCTAGGGGAAGTTCATTCCACCACCTCGGTGCCTGAACAGAGACGAGCCTTGAAGTATACTTACCTCTCATTCTGAGAGAAGGTGGTACCAGTCAAGTGGTGCTGGAGGATCTGCGTGGTGCAGTGCGAGAAGTGATGAGGTCTCTGAGGTAAGATGGCGCTGGTTCATTTTTGGCCTTTTAGGCAAGCATCAGTGTTTTGAATCTGATGCTTTACACGTCAGTAGTAGTATTTTATAATCAGTGTGAGATGTAATTGGGAGCAGTGTAGATGATTAAAACAGGGCTGATGTGCTCATATTTCCTAGATCTAGTGAGGACTCTTGCTGCTGCATTCTGAACTAACTGAAGCTTATTTATGCACTTACTCCAACTCCCAGACAGTAAAGCGTTACAGTAGTCTAATCTAGATGTTACAAAAGCATGAACTAGTTTTTCTGAATCCTGTAACCACATCATATTTCTAATTTTAGCAATATTTCGAAGGTGAAAGAAGGCGATCCTGGTGATATTATTCACATGAGCCTCAAAGAAAAGACTGGGATCAATAATCACACCAAGGTCTTTGACAGCCGTACACGCTGAAACAGAAACACCATCCAGAGATGCTACGTAATCGGAAAGTTTGCTTCTAGCTGCATGTGGTCCTAGTAAAAGTACTTCCGTCTTATCTGAGTTGAGCAGAAGAAAATTATCAAGCATCCACTGTCTAATGTCCTTTACATGTCCTTTATAATATTTCTATAACTGACAATAACATAGTGATATCTTCCAGTCAATTAACTTTTTCTAGTACATTGACTGCCAGGCCACTCTACACAAAGTTATTGTGCCTTGAGATCTATCACAAGATGGCTGCCATGCCTTTTCTCTGAGTTTTTGGCTGTTTACAATCTACTAAAAATCTACTTAATCGCATTAAGGACCATTACATCAAGTTTGAGATTTGCTCAATATATGCACTTTGATCATATACAGTGGATTTTGAGAACATTTCATTTCATTTTCATCATTTCATCTTCTCCCGCTTATCCGTAATTCGGGTCACGGGGACAGCAGTCTAAGCAGATTCCCCAGACACTTCTCCGTGTCCAGGGATCGGGCTGTCAAGGCCCCCGCCTTCGACCGCTGCCCAATCCTCTCAGCACCGGTCCCTTACGGTCCCTCCTGCAGGTGGTGAGCCCATGGGAAGGCGGCCCCACGTCGCTCCGACGTCACGGTCCTTGATTTATTTTTCTCGTAAGGGTCCCCTGGAGCATAGAGGGTTAAGGGCCTTGCTCAAGGGCCCAAGAGTGGCAGCTTGGCGATACCGGGGCTTGAACCCCCGACCTTCCGATCGGTAACCCAGCGCCTTATCCGCTGGAGCCACCACTCCCCCTAGGATTTTGAGAACATCGAGTTGTAAAGAACTTTGTAATTTGCAACATCTTGTACTGCGCTTTGGAGGCTTCTGGCCTTGTTAGGCCTGAAGAGATATCCTCACATTAACATCCAACTTGGTACATCGTGGTAAGAGTGAGTAATCATGCCTCCTAAATCTAAAGCAATGCCTGATGATGATGCTGTTGTGACCATGAGTACACTGACCCAATTACTGGATCAGCAGAAAGAATTCTACAAGGACATGTTACAACAGCAACAAGAAAACTTCAAGAGTTTTATTCAAATAATCATGGATGGAAACACAAAAAGGTTGGATGGTGTTATCAGAGATGTCCAGGAGTTGAAAACAAGCCTACAATTCACTCAAGGCATCATGGAAGATATGAAAAAAGTATATATAGACATTGATGTAAAAATCAAATCATTTGAAAGCAGCATTACAAAGTCAAAGCAGGAGATGGATGATTTATTTAATAAGTTGGACTATATTGATAATCAGTCCAGCAGATCCAATCTTTTAAATGATGGGATTGCAGAGGAAAAAGGAGAAACTGCAAGTGGTCTAGAAATCAAGATTCAACAAGTGCTAGCTGAGAATTTGGGTCTCGATGGTACAAAAATTGAGATTGAGCGAGCATATCGGATGGGCCAGTTCCAGGAAGGAAGAAAGCAGAGGAAAATTGTTGTTAAGTTTCTGAGATTTAAAGATCGCCAGCGCATCCTTTTTTCTGCGAAGAAATTAAAGGGCACAAATATTTACATCAACGAAGACTTTTCAGATGTGGTGCAGCAAAGGAGAAGGGAATTGCTGCCTAAACTGATAGCAGCCAGAAAAAAAGGTGAAAGAGCCAGTCTAAGGTATGATAAACTCATTATTTGGCCTGCAATTGGACAAAGAGAATAACTGACTATGTTTACTATCCAACTTAAATTGTGTCTCATTGATGTTTTTTTTCTTTTGTAAAAATGTCATCTTTATTTGTAAATTTGTCAAAGAAAGGTTTACTTTTAGCTCATTTAAACATATGTAGTCTTCGAAACAAGATTCATTAAATTACAAGAATCTGTTCAACAGAAAATATTCATGTTTAAGCTTTATCTGAAACACATTTAGATGACAGTTTTGAGAACTCACAGCTAACTATTGATGAGTACAAATTATATAGAAGAGATAGAAATCAAAATGGTGGGGGAGTTGCGTTTTATATAAAGGAGAATATTGTTGCTACAATTAAATCAGATTTAATGTGCAGAGATATTGAAATAATATGGTTACAGATTAATCTTCCATTCAATAAGCCATTTCTGGTTGGTTGCTGTTATAGACCTCCAAACTCAAATGTAGAGTACTTACAAAAAATATGTGAAAATATGGACATGGTTTCAGATCAAAATAAGGATATCTTTCCGCTTGGGGATTTTAATATTGATTGGTTTTCAAAAAAGTGCTCATTACATAAAAAGTTGATCACAATGGCTAATGTATGCAATCTCAAACAGGTGGTGACACAACCCACAAGAATTGCTATGGATAATACGTCTAAATCAACATGTATAGATCATATTTTTACTAATGTTCCTGATTTATGTTCACGAGCAGTTTCTGTGGGGGTAGGATGCAGTGATCATAACCTGATAGCAATTTCAATAATGATGAAAATTCCTAAACCTGGTGGAAGGATCACGTATCGTAGATCGCATAAAAACTTTAATCCCAGCCTGTTTGTTGATGAGATCAATAATTCAAATTGGTCGGCAGTTCTTCAGGAGGAGGATGTAAATGCTTCTCTTAACATTTTTATGGACACTTTTAGTAAAATAGTTGATAAACATGCACCTCTCCGGAAAAGATCTATAAAAATCAACAGCGCTCCATGGTTAGATGAAGAGCTAATGTCCCTCATGAGGCAAAGGGACAATGTCAAAGATCTGGCCTTTAAATCAAAATGTGATGTAGACAGAGCACATTATCGCAAGTTGAGAAACAAAACTACAAAATTAAATAACATAAAAAAGAAAGCATATTATGGACAAAAAATCTCCAATACTATGAATGATAGCAAACAATTGTGGAAAGTATTACAGGAATTGATGTGTAAAAAGCCAAATAATTTGAATATGTATATGGAGACTAATGATGGTGACATTATTAGTAAACCATATGATATTGCCAATCATTTGAATAATTTTTTTTATATGCAAAGTAGAACAATTAAGATCTTGTATGACAATGCTAGATATTGAATCTCCTTGTGACAATGTTAGATTTATTATGAGAGGGAAAACTTGCTCCTTGTCATTTTATACTTTTAGTGAGGACAATATTAAGAAGTTGCTTCTCTCTTTATCTGATGAGAAAACGCCTGGTACTGATCATCTTGATGGCAAAATTTTTAAAATTGTTGCAAATATTTTGTGCAAACCAATATGTCACATATTTAACAGATCAGTGCTCAGCGGAGTGTTTCCTAAGCTATGGAAACAGTCTAAAATTTTACCTTTACTCAAAGAGGATAAGGCCTTCTAATTGTAGACCAATTCATATTCTTCCTGTATTAAGCAAAATATTTGAAAGGTTACTTTTTAATCAAATGTTAGAGTACAATTCATTAAATGAATTGCTTACTAGTTCACAGCATGCCTATAGACCGGGCCATTCAACTAACACTGCATTAGTGCATATGGTTGATCAGTGGCTTACATATATGGAGGATAAAAGACTTGTTGGTGCAGTACTTTTAGATTTTACAGCTGCATTTGATGTAATTGACCATGATATTCTGTTGTCAAAGCTCAAGTATTATGGGTTCTCACAACTGTCTGTTTCACTGATAAGGAGTTATCTTAATGGCAGAACTCAGCAAGTATTTTTTAATGGTAGTTTTTCTGACAGTAAATGTATATCATGCGGTATTCCACAGGGCAGCTGTTTGGGTCCACTTTTATTTTCAATTTTTGTGAATGATTTGCCCCATGTTGTTAGAAATGCAGAAGTTGTACTGTATGCAGATGATGCAAGTTTATTTTGTGCATCTCCTTCAATCACTAATTTAAGTCTGAACCTTCAAAACCAATTAAATTTGATTATCAACTGGGTTAATTTGAACAAATTAGTTTTAAATATTTTTAAAACCAAATTTATCGTTTTTGGTACTAAACATTTGTTAAATAAACCTTGTAACCTAAATTTGACTATTGAAACAATTTTGGTTGAGCAGGTTACTAAAATTTAACTCTTGGGTGTCAAGCTGGATAATCAGCTCTCATGGACTGATCAGATAAATCATATTGTTTCCAGGATGGGCAGAGGCATTGCTTTGTCTAGGAAGTGTGTGCCGTTTTGTCCACCCTCAGTCATGAGAACAGTTGTCCAGTCTCTGGTCTTGTCACACCTGGAGTACTGCTCAGTTATTTGGTCCAGTGCTACACAGGAGCACTTGAAAAAACTTCAACTTGCACAGAATAGAGCTGCCAGGGTAGCTCTTGGCTGTTCGTACAGGACCAGTGTGAATGAGATGCACACTATATTAGTATGGCTGAAGGTACAGGATAAGGTAAAGATAAGTCTTCTGTGCTATATGCATAATGCCTCTATAAAAATAATCCCAGATTTTTTGTGGATAAATTGGTGTACAGTGGGTATTGCCACCAACATATTACTCGGCAGGTCAGCTCTGGTGATTTAGTTGTTCCTTTTGCACAGTCAAATTGTATGAGGAGAACTGTACTATTTAGATCCTCGGTAGCTTGGAATCAACTGTCAATGTGTATAAGACAAATAAGTAACAGATATTATTTTAAAAAGATGGTGAAAAAATGTATGATTTGTAATGAAAATTAAGTGTAATGACTCAAATTGAATTGTATTTATTTTTTTATAACATATTGTAAAAAGTGTGGTGTGATTGTATATAATATGTTTTGATTTTGTAAAATGGACCCCAGGAAGATTAGCGACCACTCGTGGAAGCTAATGGGGTTCCAAATAAATAAATAAAAAATAAATAAACACACTTCTCAACATAGTTAAGCTGATCTCTCTCATCTGGCTTTGCTGAAATATACAGCTGTGTATCATCAGCATAGCAATGGAAGCGAATACCATGTTTATGAATAATTTCACCAAGAGGCAGCATATGTGGCAAGTGTAATGGTGTCACACTAAATTATTGAAGTTACAATTGATCAGTGGCATTAAGGTGTGAGTTTTCTTTCTTTATTTTGAAATTTATATTGGCGATTGCATGAATGATGCACGGTCACGTGGTCACAGGTAGAATAAGTGCTTTCATGCAAGCTCTCACGTGTACGCGCGAAGGTAGAGATGACGTCATTTTCGTGCGCCCTCTTTCTTTTGCCGAATGTGATAGCGATGAGAGGTATGATTTATCAGCTCTTCGGGAAAAAGTTTTAGAATAATAATAAATACAAATCGGTTAAGTAATTTTTGTGTTAAATATGATTATTTGTTCATTTTTCTCTTGATTTACGGTTAGTAATTTAATTGATAAATGTAATAATGTGTATAGTTAATTTTATAGTTATTTCAGGTAATGGCCACCATTACACGTGCGGCATCCTTTAGTTAAATTGAGTTAAATGAATAATTTCATTGCTATAAACTTGGTTGATTGAAGATGCATTTTATTTTAATGATCCATGAGAAGTTCCATGTATTTTTTTTGTTAAATTAATATACAGTACATTAAGAGAATATTTAATGATTGACAGGCACGGCTAGACCAGCGATTCGCCATTTATTATCTGATGGTGTCTGTTTCAATACAGGTATGTAATTGGATTATTGTTATTTTATTTTTCTGTATTTTTCTTTCTTTCGATGTTATATTATTATTATAGTTTAGAAATTGTCATTTCCGTGCGCCCTCTCTCTTTTGCCGAATGTGATAGCGATGAGAGGCACGGCTAGACCAGAGATTCGCCATTTATTATCTGATGGTGTCTGTTTCAATACAGTGGTGAGAGAACACAGAAGCTGGAAGTAAATCTTCCGACAATTGTACCAACGTGTGGAGTCTTTTCATTTAAAAACGTACACAACGCAGAGCGAACCCACTACAAATTGGTGCCGTGACCCGTCGTTTGGTTTGCTGATTGCTGACCGCCGGGAAGCTGTGAGAGTGACTGTCTTTGCCAGAGCAATGCTGATGTCATCGTTGATCTGCATTTCAGGAGCGATTTGCCATTGACTAGCTTGGATTGATTTATCTCATTTATCTTTTGAGGGGACATTTAAGGGACAAGACTTGCGGGACATTTGACAGTAAGCTCACTTTGATTTCAGGTTAAAGGGTTTTTTTGTTTGTTTGTTTGTTTGTTTTTGTGTGTGTGTATTAAGCAAATTTCCGGAATTTGGTATGGCTGATGACAAGGAGGAAGGTTTAGTATTAGATTACAAGTCAAGTCAAGTCAAGTCAAATTTTATTTGTATAGCGCCTTACAGCAACCAAAAGGAGCACAAGGCACTTTCCAGTAAAAAATAACAAAAATAAAAAATAGACAGTAGACAATAAAATATAAAAAATATATAAAAAATATAAAAATATAACTACACAGTAGACAATAAAATATAAGAAATATAAAAAATATAAGAGCACAATATATATGTAAAAAAAGCAGTTGAAACAGGGCTACGTGTTAAAAGCTTGTATAAATAAAAAAGTTTAAAAACACTCAGCACAGTGATGGATCGAATGTGAGCTGGAAGAGCGTTCCACAGCTTTGGTCCCTGGACGGCGAATGACCAGCCACTAAACTTTTTACATCTGTACTTAGGAGTGACCAGAGAGGTATGTCCAGAGGAACGGAGAGTTCTGGCTGGATGGTAAACTGTTATTAATTCGGTGAGGTAGGCCGTGGCAAGACCATTGATGGCCTTGAATACGAATAGCAGGAGCTTATACTCCACCCTATACCGCACCGGAAGCCAGTGAAGCGTGCGGAGGACCGGGGTGATGTGTGAGCGTTTTGTGGTGTTGGCGAGATCCTTGAGCTGATGAAGGCATGTATAGCTTTTTCAAGGTCAGCTTGGGAGAAAAATGGTTTGACTTTGCTGAGGAGTCTTAGCTGGTAAAAGCTCGCCTTCACTACTGCACTGATCTGTTTCTCGAATTATATACTTTGGTCAAAAATAACACCCAGGTTACGCACGGTAGGTGCAAACTGAGGAGTAAGAGGACCAAAACTCAGAACTGCTGGGTGAGTCCGGGCTAAAAAGGATATACTCAGTCTTTTCTTCATTCAGATGAAGGAAGTTCTGGGAAAGCCACTGTTTAAATTCCTGAAGGCAGTTATGGAGAGGGTCCAATGCAGAGCTATCACTCAGAATCACAGGAAGATAGATCTAGAGGTCGTCAGCATAGAAATGAAATTGAACTTTGTGATTGGAAATTAGTTGACCAAGTGGCAGCATATAGAGAGAAAACAGAATGGGACCAAGAATAGATCCCTGAGGCACACCAGATGACAGAGGAGCAACCAATGAAGAATGATCATTAAGTACAACTGAGAAAGTTCTGTTAGTGAGGTATGATGAAAACCAATTTAGCACCACACCCTGCAGACCGACAACATGCTGAAGACAAGAGATGAGGATGGCATGATCCACGGTGTCAAATGCAGCGGTCAGGTCCAGTAACACCAGAACCACAGAGCTTTTTCCATCCAGGGCTCCAAGGATGTCATTGTGGACCCTCAATAACGCTGATTCAGTGCTATGTCTCGACCTGAAGCCAGACTGAAATATATCACCAATGTCGTGCAGTCGAAGGTGAGACTGAAGCTGAGTGAAAACAAGCTTCTCCATCAACTTCGACAGAAATGACAGGTTAGATATAGGGCGAAAGTTGGATAGTGTGGAGGGATCAAGATTGGGTTTCTTGAGCAGCGGTCTAACAATAGCATGTTTGAAAGCAGCGGGAACAGTACCCATGCTAAAACAGTTGTTTATGAAAGAGACAAGGATGGGTCCTATGGTGTCAACAGCCTCCTTCAAAATCCTGTCAGGAACAGCGTCTAGAGGACAGGTGGTGGGCTTCAACTCGTGGACAGCTTTTTTGAGGTCCACCAAAGTGACCGCATCAAAGCTCTCTAGCACACATTGTGCTGCACGCGTAGAGATGGCAACAGCGGGGATTTGTGTAATGGTTTGCCTAACAGACGAAACCTTGTCCAAAAAATGTTGCTTGAAAGCATTGCACGTGTTTACAGAAACGTCATTCAAGGCGACAGACACCGGATTAATGACAGAATTGATAGTGGTGAATAAAATTCCAGGGCGGTGGCTATTGCTGTTGATGAAAGCAGAGAGGTACTGTCCTTTAGCTTCCTTCAGTGCACTCTGATAGGTGGCAAGACTGTCTCTAAATATCTCGAGTGATACCTGCAGCCTATCCTTCTTCCATTTTCGCTCGGCCTGCCTACACCGGCGCCTGAGGGCCCGAGTTGTATCATTGAGCCAGGGATCCGCAGGAACATTGGTGGACTTTACCTTATAGGGTGCAACAGAGTCCATAATCTGGGAGCAGATGGTATGGAAGGAGGCGAGGAAACGGTCCGGACAGGGAGGCGATGCCAATTCATCAATAAAGGCGAGATCAGAAACAGAAGGCAGCAATAAAATCCTCGACTGTAGATGAGGGTAATAATGCGACGGCGATGAGGGGCAGTAGACTTTGGTACAGGTGAAACAGCACAAATGTCAAATTGTATAAGAGAATGGTCAGAGATGGGAAAATCCATGACCTCGCAATTTGACACAATCACCCCACGAGAGATAATAAGGTCAAGAGTGTGACCTAACCTATGGGTGGGACAGGAAATTGACTGAGCCAGATCTAAAGAGTCTAAAAGTGCCTTAAAATCATTAGCAGGTTTATCAGCGGGGCAGCAAACATGAATGTTAAAGTCACCACAGATTAGAACATTGTCAAACTTTGCTAGAAACTCTGACAGAAACTCTGAGAACTCAATTAAAAAATCCTTGTTTGATTTGGGCGGCCGGTAGATTACTGCACATAGGATCGGACAGGGTAGTGTGAGCACAAATACTTGTACTTCAAAGCTGGAATACCCTCTAGTGGACAGCTGGCGGCACTTCAGGGACTGTCTGTGTATAGTGGCTATCCCCCCGCCCCTACCCGTTTGCCGAGGCGTGTTTAGGTAAAGGCAAGCAGAGGGGAGGATTTCCGAAAAGGCACTGACGTCATCTGGGGGAAGCCAGGTTTCGGTGAGGATAAACAGATCCAGATTGTGAGAGGAGATGACATCATTGAGGACAAATGTTTTGTTATTGAGCGATCTGGTGTTACAAAGTGCCATGCGGAACGTGGAAAGGTTGGCAGGCGACAATGTCACACGAGGAATTGGACGGAGGTTTTCTTGAACACAATCCCGGGTGGATGTTTCAGCACGGCGGGGACACGAAAATAGAACATCTGTGTTGGAGCCAACCTGCCGAAGCCATCGGGGCGTCTCAGGAAAGGAGGAATTAATGTCAACAGTGGCGGTGGTGGTTTAAAGGACTGGGTATTTAAGAGGAGATTGGTTGTAAAACGCAATTCCAGCAGCGTGCTGCGATCATACACAATAAGCGATGAGACGATAGCAAAAACAAACATGAAAAAACAGAGGAGCAAGTGGCAGGCCAAATACAGTGGCGCCATCTTGGATCAGCCTCCTTCTGTTCAACTTCCTTTTTACAGCAAAATGATGGCTGGTAGGGGAAGGGGTGCACTACTTGCCACACCTGACAGAGGTTTTCAGTTTATGGGTCCGCAGTATGTAAGCACTGGGAGGGGTGGAAGACTTAGATCATCAGTTGAGGATAGACCTGACATAAACTGTAGTCCAATAACAAAACCATACATGCATAACAAACATGAATCGGGACTTTCACGTGATATGAGTGACCTTGTCAGGCAAATTGGATCTGAAATTGGTGAAGCTATCAGGGACAGTCTGCTTCAAAGCTAGACATTCATGTTTGCCATCTAGTGGTTGCTCTGGAGAAAATATTAACGTTTCTGAAGTTAAGATGTCGAACGAGACCATTATTAATGCTTCCAAGTTGAATTTGGTTCTGAAGTCTGAAATAACTGCACCACCTTATTTTCGTGGAGATGGTACTGATAAGTGTTCTGTGATGGAGTGGGAAGAACTGATGCGGGTGTACCTTAATAAAAAAGAAGTGGTAGGCTTGGAAAGGGTTGAGAAAGTAATGAACAGATTAATGGGGAGGGCTAGGGACATCATAAGGGTCTGGTTGAGCAACAGAACGGTTACTCCGTCCGCGGATGCTGTTTTCACGCTTTTCAGACATCACTTTAGTGATTCCAGTAGATCAGGTATGCCTTTAGCCGATTTCTACTTTGTGAAACCTTTCTCCAATGAAGGTCCCTTGGATTATTGGATAAGGTTGAACAAGGCTGCTGAGGTGGCTGGGCAGGGCCTTAGGGAGGAGGGCAGGACTTTAGAAAATCGAAGTAGAGAACTTGCTGTAATGTTTATTTGACACTGTCCTGAAAGGGAACCGCCTCTGTGCTCAAAAACAAACCAGTACAGTCTTGGACAGCTTCTGAGGTCCAAGAGAGATTGGATGAGATGCTAAGGGAACAGAAAGTGACGAGGCAGGTTACAAGTCAACATACTGCCAAAATTCTTGAGCCTATTAATGAGTCAACATCTCTGCCTTCTCATAGACTTGAAACAACTACAACAGCAGCTGATAGCGGTGCTCTAGACAAAGTTTTGACTATGTTGGAGAAGACTCTTGTTTGTAATACACAGTCAGTGTGAGGTGGTTGGTCCAAGAATCCTAATAGATGGAATCGTGATTGTAGAGTCTGCACCAGCAAAGATCACAGTACTACGGCCCATTGCAAGATGTATAATCTCTGCTTTAAGTGTTATTCACCTGGGCAAATGAGCTTTAATTGTGAGACGACTGTCCCCAGGGAAGGCACTGGCAGACGGGGAGATGACAAGCTTCAGGGAAACTAGAGAGCCTCTATTGTGGGGAGGGCAATGTAGGGGTCGCCACAGCGGATCATCCGTCTCCATACCACCCTGTCCTCTACATCTGCCTCTGTCACACCAACTACCTGCATGTCTTCCCTCACCACATCCATGAACCTCCTCCTTGGCCTTCCTCTTTTCCTCCTACATGGTGGCTCCATCCTCAGCATTCTTCTACCAATATAATTCCTGTCCCTCCTCTGCACATGTCCAAACCATCTCAATCTTGCCTCCCTCACCTTGTCACCAAAACATCCTACATGCGCTGTCCCATTAATAAACTAATTTCTTATCTTGTCCATCCTCATCACTCCCAACGAAAACCTTAACATCTTCAGCTCTGCTACCTCCAGCTCCACCTCCTGTCTTCTACTCAATGCCACTGTCTCTAGTCCATACAACATCGCAGGTCTCACCACAGTCCTATAAACTTTCCCTTTCATTCTTGCAGATACTCTTCCATCACAAATCACTCCTGTCACTCTTCTCCACCCACTCCGCCCTGCCTGCACTCTTTTCTTTACTTCTCTAACACACTCTCCATTACTTTGCACTGTTGACACCAGGTACCTGAACTCCTCCACCTTCTCCACCTCTTCTCCCTGCAACCGCACCCCTCCACTGCCCTCCCTCTCATTCACACACATGTACTCTGTCTTACTCCTACTGACTTTCATTCCTCTTCTCTCCAGCGCATATCTCCACCTCTCCAGGCTCTTCTCAACCTGCTCACTACTCTCACCACAAATCACAATATCATCCGCCAACATCATAGTCCAGGGAGACTCCTGTCTGACCTCGTCCGTCAACCTGTCCATCACTATAGCAAACAGGAAAGGGCTCAGGGCCGATCCTTGATGTAGTCCAACCCTCACCCTGAACCAGTCTGTCGTTCCTACTGCACACTTCACTGCTGTCACACTGTCCTCATACATGTCATGCACCACCCTCACATACTTCTCTGACACACCTGACTTACTCATACAGTACCACAACTCCTCTCTCGGCACCCTGTCGTACGCTTTCTCTAAATCCACAAATACACAATGCAATTCCTTCTGACCTTCTCTATACTTCTCCATCAACATCCTCAAACCAAATAAGGCATCTGTGGTGCTCTTCCTCGGCATGAAACCATACTGTTGCTCACAGATGGTCACCAGGGGCGCAATTAACAGTTTTAAGGGGGGTATGCAAGACAGAATTTTGGGCCCCCACATATATATATATATATATATATATATATATGTTATTTTATTAATAATAAAATAATTTGTATTGTTAAAGAAATGTAATAATTTGCTATTGCATAATATGTTACAATATAAATGATATAATGAATATAAATGATTTTCATTTTTTAATAAAACATTTTCAAAAAGACAGATGTATAAAGGAAGAGAAATGTAACATATCAACCGACTAAATACCACAACGAGCTTCTAAACACATTTTAACTCATGCAGTCTGTAGACAAACCTCATGCGTTTAATTTTATTCATGAGTAAACACTCTCTCAAAGTCAAAAAATAAATAAACATTTTCATCTTATTTTCAGTAAAACATTCCATTAGAGAACACATAAAAACGTGCAAAACAACACCGTAAGCTACAAACGAAATAACTCTCGTTAAATTCATTGTCTTTCTTCACTGTTTTTTCAACACTCATCGTCAGAGAAATATATTTTACTACCTATTTTCAGTAAAACATTAGTACATTTAATTTGGGCGGGAGCAATAAAGAAATATAAAACGTAAAAGATGCACAACAACACCGCAAGCTTCTACAGAACGGAATAACTTGTAACAGTTATTATAAGTCTTACACTTGGAAATAGCTTATCAAAAAGATCACGATGGCCTTATATATTTAAAAAGGCCAAAGAGAAAACCTTTCAGAAATACTAAAATGTACTGTAGGCTATAACACACCCATTTGAATTCGGGCACGTCTTGATTTCATGCTTGCCCATTTCTTTAAAATTTCATCAAAGGGTGTAGATCGTGGAACTTTGTGCTCAATTGATATGACCGCAAGATCCGATAACCGGTCTTGGTCCATTGTAGATCGCAAATAATTTTTAATGAGTTTTAGTTTACTGAATGACCTCTCTGCAGAGGCTACAGTGACCGGCAAAGTAAGAAACACTCTCAATGCAACAACCAAATGTGGGAATACAGATTTAAGGTTTCTCTTGAGTATAAAGTTTAGTTTTTCAAGTGCGGTTTTGCAGTCAAACAGAAGACCACTTGCACTGCAGACTTCTTGAATTAAGTCTTTCGAAACATCCCGTGATGTTGCTGCGTAGCACCTTGCCGAATCCTCTAATGCATCGTTTGGCATTTCATTCATTTGCAGAATAAAACGAAATTTCTCTGAAATAAGGGCAAGATGATCAAATCTGCTGTTAAATTCACTGCTTATAGTGTCAACGATTACATAAAACGCTGTTTGTTTGAAATTGAGTTGGACGTCCGCGTCTTGGTCCTTTGGTTTACCAGCGCGTAATTCATCATGAAATGATTTGGGCTTTCTGTTGCATTTCTGTACGAACTCTGTGGAAGAATCAAACTCTGTCGCTAAAAGACGAGCAACGGACACAGCTTTTTCAAACCAATCCTCTCTGTACTGGGAGATGAGCCTTTTCAGTTTGTCAATCAACAAAACAGCTGTATCTAGCGAAATCTCGGCAGACTGCATGGCGATGCTGGCGCGTGTGATTTCTGTCAGCACGTCATTCCAAATAACAAGACAAGTCATAAAATCCATAGTCTGTATTTCATTAGACAGTGCATGTGCCTCTGAAGAAATCTTGCCATCTTTACACTCTTGCTCAAGTCGTTCCAAAGCGTCCAGTACGCCACCGAGCTGATACCTCAGAGCTTTAACCGAGTCCAGCTTTGCCTCCCATCTCGTATCGCTAAGGGGTTTCAATGTTATGTCAACAAACCATTTCAGAATGTCCCAGCGTTTCACTGATGATGCAAATATAATGTACAGTCTTTGGACAGTTTCGAAAAAAATCAAACATGCTCTATTGGAAGAGGCAGCATCGCACAATAACAAATTGAGACTGTGACTCGCACATGGCATAAACAATGCATTTGGATTCTTTTCTAAAATCAAAGCCTGTACCCCTCGATGAATCCCTCGCATATTTGATCCATTATCATAACTCTGACCCCGACAATTCAGAAGGTCAAGCCCAAAGTTTTCCAGTGTGGCAATTAAAGTCTTTGTAAGCCCTTGTCCTGTTGTGTCAGTAACTGCGCTAAAGCCCACAAATGATTCTTCTTTCTTAGCCACTTTGTTTTCATCAGTGTCAACGTGTCGAATTATGATTGAGGCTTGCTCTTGCTTGGACATGTCAGGCGTGCAATCGAACTCGACAGCATAGTATTCTGCGTCTTTTACTTGCTTACTGATTTTCTGTAAAACACAGTCTGCGATGGATTTTAGGAATTCATTTTGTGTAACACCAACTTAAATATGAAGTACATTTTTTCTCTGTCATTATTTTTTGTAAATGTTGTGCCATGACAGTGTCATAGCGGGCTAAAAGTTCGATTAATCCAAGGAAGTTTCCGTTTCTCGGATTTCGAATTATTGCATTTTTACCTCGTAAAAGCAAGTTCCTCTCTGCAAGAAACAAAATGCAATCCAGCACCCTGGTCAGCACTTGCTTCCATCTCGACTTTTCCTCTTCAATTGCAGTTTGTAGCTGATTGTCGATACATTGTCCCAATCTTAACCTACTTTCAAGTTCTTTCCATGCTAGGTAAGCGTCAATGTGGTTATGCCCTTGACAGACATCGCCAGTTACCGTAACCTGTTACGAAGCGGTTGCTTTGGGTTTTTTCTCCACCGAATACTTTGCACGCAAAGCAGTAAACTTTGTTTGTTTTGTGGGAAAACATCATCCAGTCTCGTTCTACTCGTTCAACATTTGCTAATCGTCTAAAGCAGTAAGCTTTTGAAAAACATCTGTTATTCTGCTGCGATCTTGGGAACGGCCCGTCAGGTACTTTTGTAGGGCCATTCTTGGTTAGCGTTATACGAAATGAATCAGTCACTTTACCCGGGCAAGGCCAGGTTGAGGGATCTGCGTCATGATTGGGCAACACATTAACATTTAAGATCTCTGCTGCTTCTTCACATTGCTGTTTTTCGCTGTCATCGGCATCGGGGGCACTGATGGTGGGCGTGCACGGGCTGCTAATGGACTGTCCTGCTTCATTCTCACCGGCAGCCGGAATGTTATGCATATTAGTCTCCCTCTCACTAACCTGTAGTCCTGTTCTTTTGAGATCGACTCCGCTGGTTCTGTTAATGTCTTGAATGCTGTTCTGTGCTGTTTCTTCCATGCAGATTGTCGGTTGTTCGTCGCTAATCTGCTGCCCTCCCACAGTGCTAACATCTTCACTGAGACGATCGACATTGTCATATATGTTCTTTTCCTGCGTGTTACCGCAGTCATCACCAATATTTGGCTTATTTTTCGGAAAGACCCAATTTGTAAGATAGTTTTTTAATTTTTTTACCTCTTCATCCTGACTTTTTTTGAGTTTTCGTTTTTGGGCACCAGACAAATGCTTCTTTCGGTCCATCGTTACATTTTGCGTCAACGTCATGCATGCTGGTTGAAGAGCGTCACGCTCACGCAGCACACGCAGGCACCTTTTTTGACTCTGTGGTGGCCTCAGCTATCTTTTATGGTGTGGTCTGCTGGGGCAGCAGCATCTCTACTGCAGACAGGAAGAGACTGGATAAGCTGATCAGGAAGGCCAGCTCAGTCCTGGGGATTCCCCTGGACACTGTACAGGAGGTGGGAGAAAGGAGGATGGTAGCAAAACTATCATCATTACTGCAGAACGCCTCTCACCCCCTGTATGTAACCGTCACATCGTTGAGCAGCTCCTTCAGTGACAGACTGTTACACCCTAAGTGTCTGAAGGAGCGTTATAGAAGGTCTTTTCTCCCTGCTGCTATTAGACTTTACAATCAAAGCTGCTCCCAGTAAAACCAGTCACCAAAAAAATACAACACTGCTATCACTTTTTAGCTGTGTAATAACATTACCTGTGTGCAATATTACAATGCAACATGTGAAATATTACCTGCAATATGTGCAATAATTACCTGTGCAAAAAATATACAATATGTGCAATAATTACATGTGCAAATTATACAATATGTGCAATAATTACCTGCAATACGTGCAATACCACCTGTGCGAAATACTACCTGCAATGCGTACTTTTTTTTCTTCTCTTATTGTATTTATATATTTATACATTGTACTGTGTATATACTGTATATTATAGTATGTGTATATTCTTTATATATATTTGCATTTATTTTTTATTTCTTTCCTTTGCTGCTGTAACAAAAGAAATTTCCCCACTGTGGGACGAATAAAGGTATATCTTATCTTATCTTATCTTTAATTAACAACAGTTTAATTTTATTTACAGGGAATTTATTTTATTTCACCACAGTGTTATTATTTAAAATATATGTGTGTATGTAATTTAAAAAATGTAAAAAATTTAATTGATGATTGTGGGGCCCCCTAGCGTTCTCTTGGGCCCATATGCCTGGCATACTCTGCACCCCCCCTAACGGCGCCCCTGATGGTCACCTCTTCTCTCAATTACCTCTGGAATGATCTGTTTAAAGAAACTTGTAGGCAAGGGATCGAGAATGCAGGTTGATGATTTTGATGAGGAAATTAATGAAATTATTTCATTCTCATGAATAGGAGTGAAGTTTTGTAATTGATTGTCTGCTATAATTACACTGCTGTCTACAGGGTTACTTGTAAAATAATTTGGATTTATATTAACCGTCTGATGTTTTAAATTTTATTATTAAAAAAGTTCATGAAATCATTACTACCTAATGATGGTGTGCATGTTAGCGCAGTGCTTTTATTTCCTGTTAATTTTGCTACCTTGCTGAATGAAAATCTAGGATTATGTAGGTTATTTTCTATGAAGGAGGAGAAATATGCTGATCTACCAGCACTAAGAGATTTTCTATAATTTAGGAGGCTCTCCTTCCATGCTATTTGAAATACTGTTAATTTTGTTTGACACCATCTACGTTCTAAGTGAGTCTTGTGGTTGACTGTGTCGAATGCTGCTGAAAGGTCCAGGAAGAGAAGTACAGATGACAGCTTGGCTGATCGAGCAGTATGCAGTTTCTCAGAAACAGCCAAAAGAGCCATCTCTGTGGAATGTGCCGTTTTGAACGTTTAAGAATAAGGGAGATGTGCAGACCTGCAGTAACTACAGGGGAATAAAGTTAATCAGTCACACCATGAAGTTATGGGAAAGAGTAGTGGAAGCCAGGCTGAGAGAAGAGGTGACCATCTGTGAGCAGCAGTATGGTTTCATGCCGAGGAAGAGCACCACAGACGTATTATTTGCTTTGAGAATTTTGATGGAAAAGTATAGAGAAGGTCAGAAGAAGTTGCATTGTGTGTTTGTGGATTTAGAGAAAGCAAACGACAGGGTGGAGAGAGGAGTTGTGGTATTGTATGAGGAAGTCTGGTGTGTCAGAGAAGTGAGTGAACAACAGACTGGTTCAAGGTTGAGGTGAAACTGCATCAAGGATTGGCTCTGAGCCCTTTCCTGTTTGCAGTGGTGATGGACAGGTTGATGGACGAGGTCAGACAGGAGTCTCCGTGGACTGTGATGTTTGCGGATGATATTGTCAAGTCAAGTCAAGTATGTTTTGTCATATACAGTGAAGTACACAGTGAAACAAAGTTCAGGGTTTGAAGTTAGAACAGGTGTAACTACCTGTTATTGACTTATGCCAGTTCTGACTTCCAGTTGTTTTTTTGGTTATTCTGTTCCAAGTCCTGATTCCTACTTCTGACCCGACTTTATAGGTCGCCTATAAAAAAATCCTCCCGGTGACATCATCTACAGGCGTGGCTTTAGTTAATTGGAGTGTAGGGAAGGTCTGGACTGGAGTCTCAGGATGGAACCGGCACACATAAACCACACAGCACATACAAATACAATACAACCCGCAACTTTTTTTGTTTAAAACTGTTAATCAACCTCAGTTCGGATCATGTTGATTTATAATTAAAATGTTCTGCTCTAAACTGATTGGCTTTTCTCTTCTTTTAATTACTACAAGCAGAAGACATACTTGGGCACCTGGAAGACATGCTTTTATCAGTAAAATTGCAGCTCATCCCAGCTGCACATCCAACATCGTAATTCTGCAAAAATTTTTAATTTTGTCATATCGATATCATTATCGTGAGAAAATCTTAAGTCGAACCATCGTAACTCGGGACCATCTGTGATAATTTTTTATTGTCGTTGGTTCCTCTTTTGGGAAGAGGTAAAATTTGTGATTTTTACTGTTGACAACTAGGTGGCGCCATTACAACATGAAATAGGTACATAGATAAATGTTTCCATTTTTCTGTAAAAAAAAAAAACACTACTCCACATCAGATTTGTGAAAATAATTTATTGTTACAACAAACAACAAAATGCAACAACAACCATCCAACAAAAAAAATAAAAATAAAAGTGTAAAAGGACAGATGGAGAATTCCACCACTGGCAATGCAGTTGCTGATAGTTATTTTTTTGCTGAGAGTTAAGTTCCACTCTGAACTCCTAAGCTGCTGGTGTCTGACACCGTTTGGTTTTTCTTCTACAGCTGTAGC
>JAAIIK010018668.1:75611-86154 GCA_014706435.1 Silurus glanis | reverse complement strand
AGACATATGAGTGTGTCTGAGTGAGACATATGAGTGTGTCTGAGTGGAATAAATTGGATAGATGGGCATGTTGGTAAAACAGATGTGTTTTAAGCTTTAGGTTTGCCATCAAGCCAACATGTAACTATGAATTTCTCACCCTTTAATTTATACATCAAGTTTCTACTGATCATTGGGAGATTTAGAGGGGAACCAGTACTTTGTGTAGAGCAGCAGACAGACTAAATGTAAATAAGTGTTCCTGTGTGCAGAGCTCTCGAACCTGATCATCGTCAGGAACAGCAGCATGTGTGAGACACCAGGCTCCCCCTCTCAGCAGCGCCACAGACCCAGCCACATTCAATTCCACATGATCAAATACGAGGACATAATATGGGTAAGAAAACACACGAACACACACAATATTAAGAGTATAAATAAAAACACGCTGTTATTGTAAATATTAATAATTCTTAGTAATTTGACATTTTTCAGAAGGAAAGTCTGGGTCAAGGATCGTTCACACACATCTACAGAGGCAGTAAAGTGGACCAGCTGGATGGCGAGACTCACACCACTGAGGTTCTGCTCAAAGTTCTGGATGTAGAGCACAAAAACAGTTGGGAGGTGTGTGTTAGCTTGGTATCTTTAGCCAATTAGCACAATGCACATACTGAGGACTGATTGTGTTTGGATCACTATTTAAAATAAAACCTGTTCTTTTTAGTCTTTTTTTGAGGCTGCCAGCTTCATGAGCCAGATTTCCCATAAGCACCTGCTGCTGGTATATGGAGTCAGCGTCCACAATTCTAAAAGTAAGATACACTCATTATTTCAGTAGTTGAAGGGTAATTTGTAATTGGGTAATTTGTAATTGTGAGATCTGCAGTCATTAAAAATTAATCAAAGGAATTGTAGAGATCAATAGTAGAGCACAGGTAGATTCACAGATAGATTCAGCTTCTACAAATGGAATGTTAACAAGAGAACAGAGACACTAGGAATAGTAAACTAACACAGTTCATGTGACAACAATTGGTAAGTCACCAATGAAAGTACAAGGGCGGAGTCGGGACCAAATGCAAGAAACACATTCTCTTCCTAAATGCAGTCAAATGGCTGACCTTCATAAGTCAGTGTGCTGAAAGACATAGTCCTGTGTACATTGAGAGCTGTGCAAACGGTGCTATTCTGATCATGTGCACCGTGTCATCGAGCTCCTCCTCACATGTGAGTTTAATACCGGGATCATCCTGATCTCACTTCTGCACCCACACTACTCGCCAGATATGGTTCCTGCAGACTTCGTCCTCTTTTCGGAAAGATGAAGATCCAGCTCTAAGGTCTCTGTTTTGACACCATTGGGCAGATCCATTATTACCATTCAAGCTTTTTGCTGCAGTTCCATTTTCTGTGTCAGACAGGTAAAGGGCAGTGGGCGGAGCCTAAACTGCTGAGTGAGGCAAAAAACCCTGTTAGCTACATCATCCTCGTATTTCCAGTCTAAAGTACTGTACTTAACCCACTGAACTCAGGAATTGGTTCAGCTAGGGGTGAAGAAAAGCAAGTTTCAAGTTTATTTTATTTCTATTGCGCTTTTCACAATGGACATTGTCTCAAAGCATCTTTACAGAATTTAACAATGAAAGTGAATGATGTGTTTATCCCTGATTATTAAGACTGGGGTGACTGTGGTGAAGAAAAAACTCACTTAGATGAATGAAGAAGAAACCTTGAGAGGAACCAGACTCAAAAGGGGAACCTCGTCCTCATTTGGGTGACATCAAGAGTGTGATTATAGTCTTTAAACACTACAGAACACTGGAGA
This sequence comes from Silurus glanis, assembly GCA_014706435.1. NCBI lineage: Eukaryota > Metazoa > Chordata > Actinopteri > Siluriformes > Siluridae > Silurus > Silurus glanis. Next base: position 84,347 of record JAAIIK010018668.1, on the reverse strand, counting down.
GAGAGAACTAACATGAGCACTGGAGTGTGTGATTATGAGTGATGTTCTTTCTACAGTCTTACACAGTCATTTGACGTTGTGGAACCAAGAGCTACTGAGCAACTCATAAAATAGCTCAACATTTGAGATCTTCACAGATCCAACACCAGCTTCTCCATGCCAGAGCCTTTAAAGATTTGTAAAGGTCCAGTGTCCAAACTCCACATGAACTGAACAAGTGACTGTGTACTTTTCATAGTGACAGGTTGTGTGTGTCTAAGGTGCTTTTATCTCCATTACCCACTTGAGCACTGAGAGTCCTAGATGATCATGAAGGCCTTATTGTGTCCTCATTTATTAATTCTACTCAGGTTACATTTATATAACAGACAGGGCTTATAAAGGTTTTTATTTTTTTTTAGAATTACACACTCAAGCTTGACTCTCTAATGGATGTAATTTTTTTAGACATCATGGTTCAGGAGTTTGTGAAGTATGGAGCTCTGGATCTTTACCTGAAGAGATCAAGAGTTTCACTCAGCTGGAAACTGGACGTAGCCAAGCAACTCGCCTGCACACTCAACTTCCTGGTGAGAGAAATCCTGACCACATGCACACTGACAACATACTGTGACTGGTCAGAAGTTGTTGATAATTTCTCTCTATCAGATTTATTTAAATGCACTCGTGTTTAGGTTTGCAATTTTTTACCTGGAGTTTTCTGTGAAAATTAGTAAGTTTTCAGACATGTTCAGGAGCTGGTGAGAGAATGTGTGTTTATAGCACCTATAAAATCTGCTATAAGACTTGCTTTGCTGTTGGGGTGAAAAAGGGGATAAAGGTGCTTCATATTTGTCACATATACATTATAGCACAGTAAAGTTCTTACTTCGCATATAACAGTGATGTTAGGAAGCAGGAGTCAGAGCACATGCTCAGCCATGACACAATGTTCCTTAAGCACAGAGGGTTAATGGCCATGCTCAAGTGCCCAACAGTATTAGCTTAGCAGTGCTGGGGCTTGAACCCCCGACCTCATGATTAGTAACCCAGAGCCTTAACTATTGAATCACCACTGCTCTGTTATATTTACATAAAATGTAAAAATAAATGGATAAAAAGCAGATCATATGGCTAACAATCAATAAGACGTTGTGTAATAAAATCAATGTGATGAAAGAGGAATAAAATGTGGTAAGATGTGATTATAGGAACATAAGGAGAACAGTATCTCATTATTACACCAATCACTGTAAATATTCACTGTAAATAATCACTATAACTCATCACGGCAACTCATTACTATAACTAATCACGATAACTCCATCACTGTAACTCCATCACTGTAACTCATCACAGTAACTACATCATTGCAACTTCATCACTGAAACATATCACTGTATCTCAATCACTATAACTCATCACTGTAACTCATCATTGTAACTCCATAACTGTAACTCCATAACTGTAACTTATCACAGTAACTTAATCGCTGTAACTCATCACCATAACTCATCAATGTAATTACATCACTGCAACTCAATCGTCTCTAGGTTACAGATGTAACCCTAGTTCCCTGAGGAAACGAGACGCTGCGTCGAAACGCTTTGGGAACACCCCTCATTGCCCACACTCTAAATCACGTGTAAAAGCCGGCCAATAGGCAAGTCATGACGGTATCGTTGGGAGACGTCACGCAAACCAGGAAGCTACAAAATAAAGGAGCGATGGTAGCAGCATTAGCTTCTGAGAAAGGTGAAGGTAAGCGCTTACAGGGATGCAGAGCGTATGGCCTGAGAAGCAACGTCTCGTTCCCTCAGGGAACTAGGGTTACATCCGTAACCTAGAGACGTCCTCTTTCAGGAACTCGAGCTGTGTCTAAACGCTTTGGGAACGAGTATACCATCGCACCATACTGACCAGTCCCTGCCTAGAGTGTCTGGGCAACACCAGCGTGCAGGACAGAGGAGCCGGGAGTGGCTCTGATGTCGAGGTCGTAAAACATGACAAAGGTCAACGGGGTGGACCAACCCGCAGCGTCACAAATGTCCCGCGGGGGCACCCCTGCGGACAAGGCCGTAGAGGCCGCCATACTCCAGGTCGAATGAGCCCTGACTCCGAACGCAGTGGGAAGACTAGAGGACTCGTAACCAACCCAAATCGAATCCATAATCCATAATCCATCTACTGAGAGTCTGCTCTTTGGCAGGAAACCTTTTCTATGAGGGCCATAGCAGACAAACAGTTGCTCCGACCTCCTCCGAGGACTCGTCTTGTGGAGGTACGTATCCAGTGTCTGCACTGGACACAGTCGATTTTGCTTCATCCGGTCTGGAACTAGGAAGGGAGGAGGGCAGAATGCCTGCAACACTACAGGTCGTGAGGGAGCTGTAGGGATATTAGGTACATACTCAGCTTTAGGGTAGAGGAATGCACTGGCCATGCCAGGGGTAAACTGAAGGAGCGATGTGGCCACAGTACAGGGCCTGTAGGTCCCCGATCCTTTTAAGGGCGGATATTGCCAAAAGGAAGGCGGTCTCAACTGACAGGTACCCAAGGGCCACCTCAGCCAAGGGCTCGAACAGACAGAGCCACCAGCACAATGGCCAAATCTCACACAGGCACTCCGGATCGTAACCCAGGACTCAGCCTCCGGGTGCCGCGCAGGAAACGTGTCACGAGAGAGTGTTTCCCTAGTGACTGCCCTGCTGGCGGGGTACAATAAGCCGTGATAGCGGACACGTAAACCTTTAAGATGGACAGGGCCAACCCTTTTGCAAACTGTTCATGTAAGAACTCCAGAACTGACCCAACCAGGCAGTTGACTGGGTCCAACTTGTGGTGCTCACATCACGTGGAGAACAGCTGCCATCTAGGGGCATACGGCCTCCTCGTGGAGGGAGCTCTGGAATGGAGGATGGTCTCAACTACCTCAGTAGAGAGACGAGCCGCTAGAAACTGCTCCCCCTCAGGGGCCATATCCATAGTTTCCATAACTCAGCGAAAGGAGATCCCTCCTGGGAGGAAATTCCCAAGGAGGTCCCTCGAGGAGGGACAGCAGGTCCGCAAACCATGGTGTGCCCGGCCAGAGCCTCATAAGTAAGCGGTTCAAGGAGCGTAGATCTAGGATCAGCCTTAATCCGCTGTCCTTCTTTGGAACGACAAAGTACCAGCCATATTAGCCTGACTCTCTGACCAAGGGGGGGAACCACCTCGATGGCACACCTCCCGTTCCAGGACCAGAGCCTGCCTGCATCCCACCACGTGGGACACATCCCGTTGAACGGGGGAGAAGGGGACCTGAATTGAATCACGTAGCCCACCCCTATTGTATGCAGGACCCCTGGAGCTCCTGGCAGCTACTCCCAGGCCGCCAGGAAATCTCTCAGGGGAACCAACCCCTTGGGGTTGGCCCCCGACCTACTCATAGCAGCTGGAGCAATGCCCTTCAGCGCTTGGAACCTCTGGATAGGTGGCGGGTATCCTCTATCCGCAGCGATCTCTTGGGCGGATATGGAGGGAGACATCTGCTGGAGGGAGGCTGCGCCCCAAAGCACATCTTGTGGCAGGGCTAACAGCGTGGCCTCCTGTGCCAAGGCATCCGATAGAGGAACCAACTGTTTGGGGCTGGCCCCAGACCTACTCAGAGTGGCTGGAGCGATGCCCTGCAGCCGTCGAGGCCTCCTGAGAGGCAGCGGGTCCCCGCCACCCTCAGCAATTACTCGGGCGGAGATGGGGGGAAGCACCCACTGGCGGGAGGCTGCGCTGCAAGACACATCCCGTGGCAGAGCTAACAACCTGGCCTCCTGAGCCAAGACACCTTATCGGGGAGCCAACCTCTCAAGGCTGGTTACTAACCCCCTCAGAACGACTGGGGTGCTGCCCTGCAGCCATTGGAGCCTCCGGAGAGGCGGCGGGTCCCCACCAAAGGCAGCGATCCCTTGGGGTGGAGATGGGGGAAGCACCCGCTGGAGGAAGGCTGCGCTCCAAGGCACATCCCGTGGCAGAGCTAACAGCCTGGCCTCCTGCTGGTAACCGCGCAAGGTGTAGACCGCTGTCAGGGCCGTTTCACCACCGCCCGGTTGTTCAAGGAGAGGACCACCCTCAGGCTGGCTGACTCCTTCACTCTGGGACTCTGTTATTGGGCTTCGCGCCCAACTGGGGCAGCGCCCACCGAGCAGCCCTATGCATAAGCCCTACCTACTAGAGACGAAGTGGCTTCTGTAGGCAATACCAGAGCGTCCCGCAACATATCACCTGGGGCAAGATAGCCATTGCTAGCATCCCTTCAACCTTGGGCATCTCCCCACAGCCGCACTCCCTGAACCCTAGGGGGAAGGTACGGGCCGCATATGGGGTTTCCCCGCAGAAAACGCTCATCCAGCTTGCCGGGAATGCGTTGTTTCTTCCGCTTCCCTTCGGGCCAAGCTATCTTTAGCCTAGCGACTGCCCGTGTCACTACCTCCAGAAGCTCCTCGAACAGCACATGCTCCTAAGCTAAGCAAAGCAAAGCCCACCTCGGCGAGAGCGGCGACCTGAGCTGCGAGGGAGAAGCACATAGCCGCACGGCTATAATGCTAACAGCTGACTCTCTCGAGAGCCGACTAAGCATGCTCCTAAGCTAAGCAAACAACACATCGGAATTCTGCTTGCATTTTAAGCCCATGGCTGCACAGATTCACACACAAAGCGTTTACCTGAACAACAGAAGCTAATGCCGCTACCATTGCACCGCCAGTTCCATCACTGCAACTTCATCACTGTATCTCCATTACTGTAACTCCATCACTAAAACATATCACTAAAACTTAATCACTGTAACTCATCACTATAACTAATCCCTTTGCTCCAAATGACAGAAAGTGGTGTGAATGTGAGAGTAGATGCGATATAAATGAATGTGTTGTGCTGATGTGTGTTTGTGTGTTTGTGTGTGTGTGTGTGTGTGTGTGTGTGTGTGTGTGTGTGTGTGTGTCTTACAGGAAGAGAAGAACATTGTCCATGGGAACATCTGCGCCAAAAACTTACTTTTGGCACGAGAGGGCGATCCAAACTCAGAAAACTCACCGTTTATTAAACTCAGTGATCCGGGCATTAGTGTGGCCATGCTGGGGAGAGAAGGTAAAGGTCAAAAAAATAAAATAAAAAATGGTGACAACGAAAATAATAGCACCTGGACTTGTTTCTCTGATTTCTGTCGGATTTCCGATGTATATATACAGTATATATAAAAATGTAAAACCCAGTCATTAGTGTTACACAAGTCAGTGCACTCTTAGTGCCAGTCCCAAGCCTGGATAAATGGGGAGGGTTTTGTTATAAAGGACAACCAGTGTAAAACATGTGCCAAATCAAATGTGTGGATCACCAATCAGAATTTCATACCGGATTGGTGGAGGCCCAGGTTACCAATGACCGCCACAGGTATTGTTAGGTAACAGTGTACCAGTGGAAAGTGCGATGCATCGTCCCTCAAAGTGCCAGCGCTGCCCACCAAGCCCCTGAGAACCGCCTCGGCACTAGTGGCAAGGCTATGCCTCCTCAGGCGCTGTGAACCGCACTATACAATGCCCGCCTCGGCACCCTCAGGGAGCTGGATCGTTAATCCTGCTACACTTGGCCAGCTCCAGCAAAGCGGACGTGGGGGGTTAGTCACCTCTCTTTTAAGCTTTCTGGTCATGACGTCACCCTGCCGGTGATGCTGCACTTTTCATTGGACTGATTATACACGTGATTCAGAGCGTGAACAACGCAAAATCGCTCCCAAAGGATTTCTGACACAGCGCCTCGTTCCCTTGGGGGACCATGGTTACATACGTAACCTTTTTAACCAGATTATTTAACTGGATCATAAGAGTTTGGAAGTTGAGAGGATGCCGGAGGAATGGAGAAGGAGTGTGCTGGTACTGATCTTTAAGAATAAGGGAGATGTGCAGACCTGTAGTAACTACATGGGAATAAAGTTGATCAGTCACACCATGAAGTTATGGAAAAGAGTAGTGGAAGCCAGGCTGAGAGAAGAGGTGACCATCTGTGAGCAGCAGTATGGTTTTATGCCGAGGAAGAGCACCACAGATGCCTTATTTGCTTTGAGAATGTTGATGGAGAAGTATAGAGAAGGTCAGAAGGAGTTGCATTGTGTGTTTGTGGATTTAGAGAAAGCGTACAAGGTGTAGAGAGGAGTTGTGGTATTGTAAGAGGAAGACTGGTGTGTCAGAAGTATGTGAGGGTGGTGCAGGACATGTATTCAATTCAATTCATTTTTATTTGTATAGCGCTTTTTAACAATGAACATTGTCTCAGAGCAGCTTTACACAGATAATGTGGTGCTAAAAAATGAATATGTTCTTTATAAGTAAGTTTGTCCCTGATGAACAAGCCGGTGGCGACTGTGGCAAGGAAAAACTCCCCGAGATGGCAAAGGAAGAAACCTTGAGAGGAACCAGGAACGATGTTGCGGAGTACAGTGATGGTGATCAGAAGCAAACTGTAGTCCTGAGTCAATGTAGCAGACTGTTGACATTAACTACAGTCCAAATCCATCCTCAAAGCTCCTGTTCTTACTCTGGAATTTCATGGAACCACCCAAGGCGTTGATGAGAAACCGTCCTCAGCTGCACAAAATGGCCTCCAAACGAAGAGAACACTATCCAGTGGCAGACCTGGACGAAGTGGGAAGATCCACAGAGGGAATAGGGGCAGGAGCAGTGGTCACTGGAACATAGAGAGAGAGAGAGAGAGAGAGAGAGAGAGAGAGAGAAGAGGGGTGACATAGCTAAAAGGGAGAACCAGAAGGTAACACTGACATGAGGATCTCTGGGATAAGAAACTTCCCACCACACCACCGTCAACAAATCTGAGTGAACGTGTGAGAGTGAGGAGACGACGGCATACAAATATCTCAGTTCACCAAACACTCCATATCCATGATCCCTCCAGATCTGCACCTTTACCTAAAAAAACCTACTAATAAAAGACTTGACTAAATAAATAAGTTTTCAACCTCCATGTATGAGGACAGTGTGACAGCAGTGAAGTGTGCAGTAGGAACAACAGACTGATTCAAGTTGGAGGTGGAACTGTATCAAGGATCGGCTCTAAACCCTTTCTGTTTGCAGTGGTGATGGACAGGTTGACAGACAAGGTACATGTGTGTGATTAAGAGGGAGGGCAGTGGAGGGGTGCTGTTGCAGGGAGAAGAGGTGGAGAAGGTGGAGGAGTTCTCAATTTACATTTAGCGTTTTTTTCATCCATTTATGTTACATTTAATCTCATGGAATGTTCATAAAGCAAGTTCCTGTTGTCACTTGTGTGCTACCTGGAGTCAACAGTGTAAAGTAATGGAGAGTGTGTTAGAGAAGTGAAGAAAAGAGTGCAGGCAGGGTGGAGTGGGTGGAGAAGAGTGATAGCAGGAGTGATTTGTGATAGAAGAGTATCTGTGAGAGTGAAAGGGAAATTTTATAGGACTGTGGTGAGACCTGAGATGTTGTATGGTTTAGAGACAGTGGCATTAAATAAAAGACAGGAGGTGGAGCTGGAGGTAGCAGAACTGAAGATATTGAGATGTTCGTTGTTAGTGACGACGATGGACAGGATTAGAAATGAGTTTATTAGAGGGACAGCGCATGTAGAACGTTTTGGAGACAAGGTGAGGGAGGTGAGATTGAGATGGTTTGGACATGTGCAGAGGAGGGACATGGGGTATATCAGTAGGAGAATGCTGAGGATGGAGACACCAGGTAGGAGGGAAAGAGGAAGACCACGGAGAAGGTTTACGGGTTTGGTGAGGGAAGACATGCAGGCAGTTGGTTTTCTCATTCACAGACTCCTTGTGAAGTATAAACACTGTTCACTCAGTCAATACTGAACCCTGTTATTACTGTGTTTGATTTCTTTGTTTTGATCTCTGCTTCTGATTCTTATTCCTCCACTCGTCTGGTTTGTCGTGTTCATGTGATTCTTCTGACCATTGCATCATGAAAACTGCTGCATTTGCACAATTTTCACAATGTACTGGTGTGTGTGTGTGTGTGTGTGTGTGTGTTTGTGTATCTGTGTGTAGTGGTTTTGGACAGGATCCCATGGGTGGCCCCGGAGGTGTTGGAGATGTTGGAGTTGGGGCAGCAGTGTGATAAGTGGAGCTTTGGGACGACATTGTGGGAGATTTTTAACGGAGGAGAAATTCCTCTTCAGCGCCTCGACCCCAAACAGGTGACACTCGTTTTATATTTATTTCTATTTATTTCTATTGCATCTGAACGTAGACACATGGTTAAAGCAGCAGTGTGTGATGTTTAGCACACTCTACTGTCTGGGATGTAAACTACAGCTCAAAAACAAATACAATCACAAACTCCACCCACTTTATCAGAAGGTTTAAGGTGTCCAAAAGAATTGTGTATAAGGTGTGTGTGTGTGTGTGTGTGTGTGTGTGTGTGTGTGTGTGTGTGTGTGTGGGTGTGGTGTTAATTATTTAGATATAACAGCAAGTCCAGGAGTGTCTTATTCCTTTAGTTCCACAGCATTTAATCAACCATTACAGTATTAAATTAATCTAAGAACATGAATCTTAAATACATTTATAACTTTCTCAATTTACATTTAGCGTTTTTTCATCCATTTATGTTACATTTAATCTCATGGAATGTTCATAAAGCAAGTTCCTGTTGTCACTTGTGTTATTCCTGTATATTGTGTGTGTGTGTGTGTGTGTGTGTGTGTGTGTGTGTGTGTGTGTGTGTGTGTGTGTGTGTGTGT
>JAAIIK010018664.1:3668-16820 GCA_014706435.1 Silurus glanis | reverse complement strand
AGTGGAGTAAGGTGCACACAGGTGGACTATGTTCTATGTAGGAGATGCAACCTGAAGGAGATTGGAGACTGTAAGGTGTTGGCAGGGGACAGTGTAGCTAGACAGCATCGGATGGTGGTCTGTAGGATGGTTTTGGAGGCGAAGAAGAAGAGGAGGAGAGTAAGGACTGAAAGAAGAATAAGATGGTGGAAACTGAAGGAGGAAGACTGTAGTGTGAGGTTCAGGAAAGAGGTCAGACAGGGGCTTTGTGGGGGTGAAAAGGTGCTGGATGATTGGGAAACTACTGCAGGAGTGATGAGGGAGGCAGCTAGAAAGATACTTGGTATGACATCTGGAAATAGAAAGGAAGAGAAAGAGACGTGGTGGTGGAATGTGGAAGTGCAGGAGAGCATAAGGGGAAAGAGGTTAACAAAACAGAAGTGGGATCGACAGGGTGATGAGAAAAGTAGGCAGGAGTACAAGGAGATGCGGCAGCAGGTAAAGAGGGATGTGGCGAAAGCCAAGGAAAAGGCATACGAGGAGCTGTATGAGAGGTTGAACACTAAGGAAGGAGAAAAGGATTTGTACCGATTGGCCAGGCAGAGAGACCGAGCTGGGAAGGATGTGTTGCAAGTTAGAGCAATAAAGGATGGAGATGGAAATGTGTTGACTAGTGAGGAGAGTGTGTTGAGAAGATGGAGGGAGTATTTTGAGCAGCTGATGAACGAGGAAAATGAGAGAGAGAGAGAAGGTTGGATGATGTGGAGTTGGTAAAGCAGAAAGTGGATAGGATTAGTAAGGAGGAAGTGAGAGCAGCGATTAAGAGGATGAAGAGTGGAAAGTCGGTTGGACCAGATGACATACCGGTAGAAGCATGGAGATGTTTAGGAGAGATGGCAGTGGAGTTTTTAACCAGATTGTTTAACAAGATTTTGGAAGGTGAGAGGATGCCTGAGGAATGGAGAAGGAGTGTGCTGGTACCGATCTTTAAGAATAAGGGAGATGTGCAGACCTGCAGTAACTACAGGGGAATTAAGTTGATCAGTCACACCATGAAGTTATGGGAAAGAGTAGTGGAAGCCAGGCTGAGAGAAGAGGTGACCATCTGTGAGCAACAGTATGGTTTCATGCCAAGGAAGAGCACCACAGATGCCTTATTTGCTTTGAGAACGTTGATGGAGAAGTATAGAGAAGGACAGAAGGAGCTGCATTGTGTATTTGTGGATTTAGAGAAAGCGTACGACAGAGTGCCAAGAGAGGAGTTGTGGTATTGTATGAGGAAGTCAGGTGTGTCAGAGAAGTATGTGAGGGTGGTGCAGGACATGTATGAGGACAGTGTGACAGCAGTGAAGTGTGCAGTAGGAACGACAGACTGGTTCAAGGTGAAGGTTGGACTGCATCAAGGATCGGCTCTGAGCCCTTTCCTGTTTGCAGTGGTGATGGACAGGTTGACGGACGAGGTCAGACAGGAGTCTCCCTGGACTATGATGTTTGCGGATGATATTGTGATTTGTGGTGAGAGTAGTGAGCAGGTTGAGAAGAGCCTGGAGAGGTGGAGGTACACGCTGGAGAGAAGGGGAATGAAAGTCAGTAGGAGTAAGACAGAGTACATGTGTGTGAATGAGAGTGAGGGAAGTGGAGTGGTGCGGTTGCAGGGAGAAGAGGTGGAGAAGGTGGAGGAGTTCAGGTACCTGGGGTCAACAGTGCAAAGTAATGGAGAGTGTGTTAGGGAAGTAAAGAAAAGAGTGCAGGCAGGGTGGAGTGGGTGGAGAAGAGTGACAGGAGTGATTTGTGATAGTAGAGTATCTGCAAGAATGAAAGGAAAAGTTTATAGGACTGTGGTGAGACCTGCGATGTTGTATGGTTTAGAGACAGTGGCATTGAGTAAAAGGCAGGAGGCAGAGCTGGAGGTAGCAGAGCTGAAGATGTTAAGGTTTTCGTTGGGAGTGACGAGGATGGACAAGATTAGAAATGAGTTTATTAGAGGGACAGCGCATGTTGGACGTTTTGGTGACAAGGTGAGGGAGGCGAGATTGAGATGGTTTGGACATGTGCAGAGGAGGGACATGGGGTATATTGGTAGGAGAATGCTGAGGATGGAGCCACCAGGTAGGAGGAAAAGAGGAAGACCAAGAAGGAGGTTCATGGATGTGGTGAGAGAAGACATGCAGGTAGTTGGTGTAAAAGAGGCAGATGTAGAGGACAGGGTGGTATGGAGACGGATGATCCGCTGTGGCGACCCCTAATGGGAGCAGCCGAAAGAAAAAGAAGAAGGTGAACTGGAATAGGTGTATGCTGTCATCCCCTCACTCTCTCACGTTCACTCAGGTTTGTTGACGTTGTTGTGGTGGGTCGTCTCTTACCCCAGAGATCCCTCATGTCGGTGTTACTTTCTGGATCTCCCTTTTAGTTATGCTGCCATAGCGAGTCTTGCCGGAGTCCAAACTGCACAGTGACATTATCTTTCATACAACAATTAATACACATAATAATCCATATCCTTTTCTTCCTGTCACCCCTGTTTTCTCTCTCTCTCTCTCTCTCTCTCTCTCTCTCTCTTGGTCGAGTTGAAAATGAAAGTGACCACTGTTCCTGCCCCTCTTCCCTCCGTGGATCTTCCCACTTCATCCAGGCCTGCCTCTGGATAGTGTTCTCTTCGACTGGAGGCCACTCTGTGCAGCTTGGGACGGTTTCTCATCAACGCCTTAAATGGTTCCATGAAATTCCGGAGTAAGAACGGGAGCTTTGAGGATGGATTGGACTGTAGTTAATGTCAACAGTCTGCTACACTGACTCAGTACTACTTTTCACTTTTGATCATCATCACTGTACCCCGCAACATCGTATATCTGCTATAAATGGACATTTGGTGCAACCCAGATGAGGATGGGATTCCTCTTGAGTCTGGTTCCTCTCAAGGTTTCTTCCTTATGCCATCTCAGGGAGTTTTTCCTTGCCACATTTGCCACCGGCTTGTTCATCAGGGACGAACTTACACTTATAAAGAACATATACATTTTTTATCACCACATTATCTGTGTAAAGCCGCTTTGAGACAACGTTCATTGTTGAAAGCGCTATACAAATAAAAATGAATTGAATTGAACATTAGCATATAAATATACAACATTAGGTGTAATAAATTTGGTACACAAAGTTTACACATTAATTAACTTTCCGATTCATGAGTATGATAATGATGTAAACTATCAACCTAATTAACACTAATTATATGTGTGTGTTTTAGAGGTTATTTTAAAAGGTATTTAACACCAACCTTAACATAAAATTATGTTACATTATTTGACAGCTGTGAGACTGTCTAAGAGTGGCTCCGCAAATGGCACCTATGACCTTCAAAAATTACATCCACAGTTTTATTTTTAGGCAAGGTGAATTGACAGGAAAACCACATACCCTGCAACACTTCAGAATGAACTCTGCAGAGGCATCTGCAATTTACTTCACAAATTCAAAAATTTTCTACATATAGAAATGTAGAAATATATATAGATATATAGATATAGTCATATATTATATATATATATAATAAGGTAATTTTGAACTTGATGGCTGTAATACATTTAAAAAATTTGGGACTGGGCAACAAAAGTCTGGAACAAATATAAAAAGATTATTTTAGAGAGAAGTCAGAAGTAAAGATGGTCAGAGCTTCACTAATCAAGAAACACTGTGTCTACAAATTGTCAAACAATTTCAGAATAATGTTCCTTAACATAAAATAGCAAAACAGTTAAATATCTCATCATTTACAGTATATAATATCATCAAAAGTTTCAAAGAATCTGGAGAAATCTCTGGGCAAAAAAAATGCCTACACCCAGAAAACATATTTTTCAGGGAAGGCCTTACATATTTGAGCAAGACCATGGTAACTGAATTCTGCACTTATTACAATAGCATGACTTTGTAGAGGAAGGGTCCCAGTGCTGAACTGGCCTGTCTGTAGTCTAGACCAGCGGTCCTAAACCTTTTTTGCGCCACGGACCAGATTAATGTCAGACAATATTTTTACGGACTGGACACATTCCAGAAGTGGCAGGAACACTTGGGGCGCTGTATTGCTGTGCAAGGGGACTATTTTGAAGGTAATAGTGTGTAAACGTAGATAAATAGAGTACTTTCTTGTAACACCTCGTATTTACATTTTGCACATTGTAGTAACTTTTTGGAAATGGGTTGTATTTATTTATTTATTTTCAATCAAAAACAGAGAAAGGCAATTATACATAAATGTAATGATATGCATTAAATAAAAAAATTAGCTTTTTCTTCACTTCAAAATAATAAAAAAGGAACACAACATAAAAGAACATATTTACAAATGAAATAATAAACAAATACTGTTACATTTATTTTATGCTATTGACTGAATGTTTATGCATTTATACAGATTGTACACATCTGGTTGAGATGGTTTAAGAGATGTGGTTTAAGAGTAAGTAAGTGAAGAGGTGTGGACGATAAAATTGGTAAGATAATCATTTCATAACCCCTCTGTACCTGTAAAAGAACACAGGATTAAGTATTAGAAGGAGACATTCATCCTGTGAGTATCAATATTTATCCTGTGAGTGCCAATATGGATTGATTTGTTTAAAAATCATCTGCAGGATTATTATTTGGTAGTCATGGAAATCCTATTTTATGAGACGCTACGGAAGGCAGAACGCTAAGCAATATGGCAATAAGCAGTAAGCACTGAGCAGGACTGGATGATCAGAGATCAGAACGTAACGTCAACAAATAACGTACTACCCCTTTGTAGTACCGATACAGGGCAAACTACTTTGAAAATAATTTTTATCGTGCATCTAACATCTAATAAGAAACAATGTACTAAGTGTCATTAGGATCCGTAATGTTATTTCGAAGAATTTACAATGCGTGAGAAATCGCGTTTTTCGCGAGGTAACCGCGATCCAGGGCGAATTTTTCAAAACCCTTTCTTAGTGATCACCTAAGACCCAAGAGGAAGGTATGTTCCAAATTTCATTGCAATCCGTTTAGTGGTTTTTGAGATTTCATGATGAGTGAGTGAGTCAGTCAGTGGTATTTGAGCTTTATATATATAGATTATACATTGGTTCATAAATGTGTTATGAATGTACCGGTATATATAATGTGGTTAAATAGGCGGAGGAACAATATCTTTACTTATGAGCATTTTCCTTCTTCTCCCAGAAGCTGGTGATTTATCCCACTCAGAAATGTTACTGCTTGACAACAAACTTAGATCAACATAAACATGCAAAATGTGGTTTATAATGATTTATAAGAATTTAAAATGAAGAGTGCGTTCATGGGTTGTGCAACAGGAAAATATTTCCGAGATCACAACTTGATGGTGTCATCAAACTACACCTAGACCAAAAGTCTAACAGAGCTTTTAAATTTAGCCATGCTCTTTTGTTTGTTAGGAAGGTTGTTGAGCTTTTTTTACAATGTTATTTGCACACTATACAATCTCAGGCCTTTATAAGTTAAAGCATGCAGATGAGGGCAGATAGCAATTTCCTCTAAATGTGTTGCACTGCTCTGTAATGGCGCGTATACTGTATAGCAGTTCAAGAAGATGCAGTAGGCAAGTTTCAGCTGTCACATCTAGAATCCAAAAAGACTATAGGATGTCTGTTTCCTGTTTTAATTTGTGTAATTGCATAACATTATTAAAATGCTTTGCAAAAAAATGCATGATATATACATACTATAATAAGAATTTCACAAAAACTAAAATTGAATTTATCTTGCAGTTGTTCCTTTTTGCACATCAGGCACAGCAGTTAGTCACTCTTAGATATGCGTAACATTGATTCTGTGTAAACTCATGCATTCTATTCAAAGTCAACCAGTCTGTCTTAAATAATAAGTCATGCCTTAGTCAAAGCCACTGAGATAATATTTCTTCCCATTCTGATCTTTAATGTGAACAGAACTTAAACATGAACTGTTTCTGTATGATGTGTCACATGTCTGACTAAATAATAGATTATCCTGCACTTGCATAAAGACAAAAAGAGATGACATGCAAGTTAAAGAACCTGAAGAACTTCTTGAAAAAAAACATCCTCTCATCTAATAAAAAAATTGTTCTGTACGTCTATGAATTTAAGATAAAGCAGGTACTGCTCATTAAATAGCCAATAGCATCCTGGTGGAGAAACATGGTGATTACAGCATCATACTACTGTATATGGGTGCAAGTCAGACAAATGTATTAGGTGCATTATTTTCAACAGGAAAAACTCACAATTAGTGACATTGTTCTTTTAACCCCTGTGCAGCTAACAAAGCTAACTAGCTAAGACAAATACTGACAGAAAGCTAAGACAGACTGTCAGAAAAATCTGAACGGATGTTTTGTTTTCCTTTAGAATACATGACCTGAAGACAATAGTTTTAATTTAAAGGGTGTATAATGTTTAATGTTGAATGATTTAAAAATATAAACCACATAGAAAATACTAATCATTTCACGAAATCCAAAACAGAACGTACCTTGCTCTTGTTCTTTTTTGCGTCTACAGACACGCCATCCAACAGACACGAACACAATGAATAGTATGAGGCCTCCACCACTGGCTAAGATCCACCCCAGGGTCCAAAAATCAAGTGCACCCACATTTAAACCTAAACAAAATGATAAATTATTAACTTAGTTAATTAGAATGAATGTATACCATACATACCCACATATATAATATAATCAAACTAAGGAATAAGTATTTAAGTTACAAAATAAAGAGAGCATGATAAACATTTACATGTTTGTTTTACTGGATCACTTGTGTTGCTATGAACAGGATTGTTCACAGTACAGGTGTACATTGAGTTGTCCTCTATAGATGTTGTGAAGTTGAATTCTTTATTTAATTCTTTCCCATTTTTGTGCCAGCTGTAAAATATTTCTGATCTTTGATCATTGTTGATTTCGACCTCACATCTGATGTCAACATTTTTTTCCAGGCATGTAATATTCACTCTTGGCTTCGGGACTTTTGCTGTTAAAGATGGAATTAGAGCAAGTATATTTATGCAATTTATTTGTATTATTAATAGTTTTATATAGATGCCTCTTAAATAGCAAATATAAAACAATACTGTATTAGTGATGAGGTATAAGGTATCAACTTTTGTAAAGTGTAACTGTTTTAATCACATTGATTAAAAGAATGAAAGGATGAACTAAAATAGCTTTGATAATTCAAAATGTCTTACCATATACACATACGCTTTCCGAGTATGATATTTTGTTGGTCCCCCTATCATCAAAAACCTCAACAGTGTATGTTCCAGAATCACTCATTTCCACATGCTTGAACTTCAGGGAATTACCTTCCACAATCCCTGGTCCCTTTTCATTCCGCTTCCTTTTGGGGACTATAATTGTATTATCTTTTTTTACAGTGAATCGATCATTATCAGCAAGTGGATTATTACCATCAACCAGTTCAAATGTGAGAGTGCCCCCTTTTAATACATTGGTACATTTGGTACAGTCTGTGGACAAATAATTGTAAAGTAATTTTAAAGCAGTAATCAAATCCACTTCAAATGTACATATAGTGAATCGATCATTATCCATAAGCGGCTTATTGTCATCAGTCAGTAAAAAGGTGAGACTGTCCCCTTCTAATATATTCATCTGACATTCGCTACAGTCTGTGGACAAAATAGATTAAAAGCATTATGGCAATATATGTTTGTAATTCTTATTCACTTCATGGCAAACTTATGTGGACAATACATAAGAGTCTTAAAACTCTGTATTTAAATGTACAGCTTAAATACAGACAAATTAAACCATACAAAAATGAAAATGATATGGTGAATAGCTAAAATTAGAATGACCTACCTGTTAAGGAAAATATAGTCAGGAAACAGAAGAATAAGACTATAACACTGCCTTTGATGTTCATTGTTCCTTTAAAGTAAGTTAGTAACAAATGGACAAAAAGACTTTTAGATTTCTGTCTTATGTTGGAGGTGTGTTTATGCAAAAAGCAGCACAGGGGGATGTTTCTGTCAATAAACATGGCATAATGTCTCCACCTGTAGGTAATTTAAGGTAAAAGTGTATGATGTGAAATGCAAAACGACGTGTGTGTTCGTGTGTTTGAAAAACATCATCTCTCTTCCCATTAGAACAGCTATTTATTTACAACCCCAATTCCAAAAAAGTTGGGACACTGTGTAAAATTCAAATTTAATCACAATAAAACATACAATACATATCAAATGTTTAAAGTGAGGAAATGTACCATTTTAAGAAAACAATAAGGTAATTTTGCGTTCCCTGGTGGTCTAGTGGTTAGGATGCGGCGCTCTCACCGCTGCGGCCCGGGTTCGATCCCCGGTCAGGGAACCAACCCCAGCCATTAGGGTTGCACAAGCCTTAGTGCCGGTCCCAAGCCCGGATAAATGGGGAGGGTTGCGTTAGGAAGGGCATCCAGCGTAAAAACATGTGCCAAATCAAACATGCCGATGGTCCGCTGTGGCGACCCCTAACGGGAGAAGCCGAAAGAAAGTTTTTAATAAGGTAATTTTGCAATTTATGGCCACAACAGATCTCAAAACATTTTGGGTCATTGTCAACAAAAGTCTGAAAAGTCTTCTTCTTCTTTAGGCTTTTTCCATTAGGGGTCGCCACAGCGGATCATCTGTCTCCATACCACCTGTCCTCTACATCTGCCTCTTTCACACCACATCCATGAGCTCCCTCCTTGGTCTTCCTCTTTTCCTCCTTCCTGGTGGCTCCATCCTAAGCATTCTCCTACCGATATACCCCATGTCCCTCCTCTGCACATGTCCAAACCATCTCAATCTCGCCTCCCTCACCTTGTCTCCAAAATGCTCTACATGCGCTGTCCCTCTAATAAACTTGTTTCTAATCCTGTTTATCCTCGTCACTCCCAACGAAAACCTCAACATCTTCAGCTCTGCTACCTCCAGCTCCGCCTCCTGTTTTTTACTCAATGCCACTGTCTCTAAACCATACAACATTGCAGGTCTCACCACTGTCCTATAAACTTTCCCTTTCACTCTTGCACCCTTCTATCAAAATCACTCCTGACACTCTTCTCCACCCACTCCACCATGCATGCACTCTTTTCTACACTTCTCTAACACACTCTCCATTACTTTGCACTGTTGACCCCAGGTACCTGAACTCCTCCACCTTCTTCACCTCTTCTCCCTGCAACTGCACCACTCCACTGCCCTCCCTCTCATTCACACACATGTACTCTGTTTTACTCCTACTGACTTTCATTCCCCTTCTCTCCACCACGTACCTCCACATCTAAAGGCTCTTCTCAACCTGCTCCCTACCTTCACCACAAATTACAATATCATCCGTAAACATCATATTCCAGGGAAACTCCTGTCTGACCTTGTCCATCAAAGTGTCCATCACCACTGCAAACAGGAAAGGGCTCAGAGCCGATCCTTGATGCAGTCCAACCTCCACCTTGAACCAGTCTGTCGTTCCTACTGCACACTTCACTGCTGTCACACTGTCCTCATACATGTCCTGCACCACCCTCACATACTTCTCTGACACACCTGACTTCCTCATACAATACCACAACTCTTCTCTTGTCACCCTGTTGTACACTTTCTCTAAATCCACAAACACACAATGCAATTCCTTTTGACCTTAATAATGCGCCTGTGGTGCTCTTCCATGGCATGAAACTGAAAAGTGTTGCTCACAGATAGTCACCTCTTCTCTCAGCCTGGCTTCCACTACTCTCTCCAATAACTTCATGGTGTGACTGATCAACTTTATTCCCCTGTAGTTACTGCAGGTCTGCACATCTCCCTTATTCCTAAAGATCGGTACCAGCACACTCCTTCTGCATTCCTCAGGCATCCTCTCACCTTCTGAATCTTGTTAAACAATCTGGTTAAAATCTCCACTGCCATCTCTCCTAAACATCTCTATTCTTCTACTGGTATGTTATCTGGTACAACCGACTTTCCACTCTTCATCCTCTTAATCACTGCTCTCACTTGTTCCTTACTAATCCTATCCACTTCCTGCATCACCATCTCCACATCATCCAACCTTCTTTCTCTCATTTTCCTCATTCATCAGCTGCTTAAAATACTCCCTCCATCTTCTCAACACACTCTCTTCACTAGTCAACACATTTCCATCTCCATCCTATTGCTCTACCTTGCAGCACATCCTTCCCAGCTCGGTCTCTCTGCCTGGCCAATCGGAATGAATCCTTTTCTCCTTCCTTAGTGTCCAATTTCACATACAGTACAATTTCTCATATGCCTTTTCCTTGGCTTTCGCCACATCCCTCTTTACCTGCTGCCGCATCTCCTTGTACTCCTGCCTACTTTTCTCATCACTCTGTCGATCCCAATTTTGTTTTGCCAACATCTTTCTCCTTATGCTCTCCTGCACTTCCTCATTCCACCACCACATCTCTTTTTTCTTCTTTTCTTTTTTACAGATGTCACACCAAGTACCTTTCTAGCTGTGTCCCTTATCACTCCTGCAGCTGTTGCCCAATCATCTAGCACCTCTTCTCCACCACCAAACCCCTGTCTGACCTCCTCCCTGAATCTCATACTACAGTCTTCCTCCTTTAGTTTCTACCATCTCATTCTTTTTTCAGTCCTCACTCTCCTCCTCTTCTTCTTCACCTCCAAAACCATCCTACAGACCACCATCCGATGCTGTCTAGCTACACTGTCCCCTGCCAACACCTTACCGTCTCCAATCTCTTTCAGGTTGCATCTCCTACATAGAACATAGTCCACCTGTGTGCACCTTACTCCACTCGTATGGGTCACCCTATGATCCTCCTTTTTCTTAAAATAAGTATTTACCACTGCCATTTCTATCCTTTTAGCAAAATCTACCACCATCTGCCCTTCCACATTCCTCTCCTTAAGACCATACCTACCCATCACCTCCTCATCACCTCTGTTCCCTTCACCTACATGGCCATTAATGTCTGCCCCAATCACCAATCGTTCATTCCTAGGTACAGCATCTACCACTTCATCTAACTCACTCCAAAATTTTTCCTTCTCCTCCATCTCACAAAATCCCATTCTGGCGTCCTTATAAGTGTTAGAAAATTAGACGCCATTTCCGTGCAGCAGGTTGAAAGGGGGCGTTTCCTCTGTGATTGATGCGGCAATGCCGGAAGTGCCGGAAGTGCTCAAGCGGGCTGACAAGAAATGGTTACAAACAAATTGCTAGAGAGTTCTGAAATGGCCAGCAATGAGTCCAGATCTGAATCCCATAGAATCAGGTGTGTAATCAGTTCAATGGAAAAACACGGCGGCACTGGCAGGGTGACGTCACGACAAGGAAGTTATTTAAGTTATTTAAGCACATGGAGTGGAGCTGGCGCAAGCTTCTGCATGGGAGGGAAGCACTCGCAGGAATGCAGGCAGTGTAAGCAGTGCAGGCAGTGAACCATGGTTATGTACATAACTTGGAGATGTTCTCCATGGGAACTCGAGCTGTGTCAACAACACTTTGGTAACGAGTGTCCAATAATAGCAGACTGACCAATCCCTGCCTAGAGCAGATAGGTACAGCAAGTTCGAAGAACAAAGAAGCAGAGTGGAGTGAGCCCTGACCCCGTAAGAACCAGAGGACTTATATTATATAAGAATATATAACATCCACAATTAACCTGCTGAGGGTCTGCTTGTTGGCAGGGAGACGCATCTTTAGAGGGCCATTGCAGACAAACAGCTGCTCCGACTTTTGCCACAGTTCTGTTCTGTTTTCTGTGGTAAATGACCTGTTATTGGCCTCTGATCAGGGTTTTGCCTCTTTACTTTTTTGCCCAATCTTAGTGCAGCTTTTGACACCACTGATCATACTATACTGCTTGCTAAACTTGAGAACGTTGTTGTAAAAAAGGGAACAGCTCTCTCCTGGCTTAGGTCTTATTTGACTGATCGCTATCAGTTTGTTGATGTAAATTGTGAATTCTCCACACTCTCTGAAGTAAAGTTTGGTGTTCTGCAAGGATCTGTCTTAGGCCCACTGCTTTTCTCTTTATATATGCTGCCTTTGGGTTTAATTATACATAAACATGGTATTCGCTTCCATTGCTATGCTGATGACACACAGCTGTATATTTCAGCAAGGCCAGATAAGAAAGATCAGCTTAACAATGTTAAGAAGTGTGTAAAGGACATTAGACAGTGGATGCTTGATAACTTTCTTCTGCTCAACTCAGATAACGGAAGTACTTTTACTAGGACCACATGCAGCTAGAAGTAAACTTTCCGATTACGTAGCATCTCTGGATGGTGTTTTTGTTTCATTGTGTACAGCAGTCAAAGACCTGATTATTGACCCTTGTCTTTCCTTTGAAGCTCACGTGAATAATATTACCAGGATCGCTCTCTTTCACCTTAGCAATATTGCTAAAATTAGAAATTTGATGTCGTTACAGGATGCAGAAAAACTAGTTCATGCTTTTGTTACATCTAGATTAGACTACTGTGACGCTTTACTGTCTGGGTGTATAAGTAAGTGCATAAATAAGCTTCAGTTAGTTCAGAATGCAGCAGCAACAGTCCTCACTAGATCTAGAAAATATGACCACATCACCCCTGTTTTAATCAGTCTGCACTGCTCCTAATGAAATCTCGCATTGATTATAAAATACTACTACTGACGTATAAAGCACTTAACGGTCTCACACCACAGTATCTGAGTGAATTCTGTACCATTATGATCCTCCATTAATACTTAGATCAAAAGGTGCAGGCTCCCTCATGTTGGTGTTACCTTCTGGTTCTCCCTTTTAGTTATGCTGCCATAGCGAGTCTTGCTGGAGTCCAAACTGCACAGTGACATTAACTTTCATACAACAATAAGGAAACATAATATTCCATATACTTCTCTTCCTGTCACCCCTCTTCTCTCTCTCTCTCTCTCTCTCTCGCTCTCTCTCTCTCTCTTTCTCTCTCTCTCTCTCTCTCTCTCTCTCTCTCTCTCTCTCTATCTCCCTCTCTCTCTCTCTCTCTCTCTCTCTCTCTCTCTCTCTCTCTCTCTCTCTCTCTCTCTCTCTCTCTCTTGATCGAGTAAAACATGCTCCTGAGGTTCCAGTGACCACTGTTCCTGCCCCTCTTCCCTCCGTGGATCTTCCCACTTCGTCC
>JAAIIK010018638.1:0-12517 GCA_014706435.1 Silurus glanis | reverse complement strand
ATAATAATAATAATAATAATAATAATAATAATAATAATAATAATAATATACAACAAATTAGGATATAATAAAGGTTCACAGAGGTTAAGCAGGTAAAAGCTGCAGATGATAATGATGTTGTATGCTGGTGGCATGCTCAGTCTCCATATCGTATCTCAGCATGGAGCTCGTTGGTGAAAAAGTTGAGGATTGCGGTTATTACATCCTTATGTAGGCTGGGATTCCTCATCACAAGGGCAATGAGCTGCACAGCATCGCTCCAGTGCAGCGAGCCCAAAACCGCCATTACATCATTGTAAAGCTTCTTCTGCTGCTCAGGGGGAAGCACCTTGAGGATCTGAGGAACTGGTTTAAACTGACCTCTTGTCATCCCAAAGCCCAGGAGACCCCCGACTGTCCCACCTACAACACACACACATTTATAATGCATATTTCACACATATTTCATATTGCATACTCTAATGGTTCTTAAAAAAGGATTTTAAACAGCAAATAATTTCCTGTAGAACTGGTTTGTACAGGAAACCCCAGAGAACCTCAGAATACTCCAAAGAACCTTAAAGAACCTCAGCATACCCCTGGGAAACTCAGTGAACCTCAGCATACTCCAGAGACCATCAGCATATCCCAGAGAATCTTAGAGAACCTCAGCATACCCCAGAGAACCTCAGTATACAGCAGGGAATATCAAAGAATATCAGCTTTTCCCAGAGAACCTCAGAGGACATCAGTGTACCCCAGAGAATCTCAGTCAGAATAAACATTTTTAATTTTAATGTTATTTTAAATGAAAATTTTATTGAACATTAAAATATTGATAAAATTATATTTATTGTATTTTGTATATTTATGTATTTTCTAGATTTTATTATAACTGAAATAATATTAAGTAGATTCAAAGGTTTTCCTTTTTTACCGAAAAAAATTCCAGGAGGTCCGAGAAGAAGTCCACCTACAAGTGCACATCCTTCTGCTACCGCTGCTCCTTTCCCAGAATTCTTCACTGCTGCCTTCATCTGCTGATTGGACGAAGCTGCACATCTGCATGACATCTCTAAACCTCTTCATCGCCACAAACAGCCTGGAGAGAAACATCAATTCAATTCAATTCAATTCATTTGTATCTGTTTTTTGTATTTAACAATGAACATTGTCTTAAAGCAGCTTTACACAGATAATGTGGTGATAAAAATGAATAAGATGTTTTTTTATAAGTGTAAGTTTTTCCCTGATAACCAAGCCGGAGCAAGCCCCCCCAAAATCAAAGATTAAGCACTGACTAAGATTAGTATAGGTCATTAGATGATTACTTAAAAATTACTTGAATACCTTTATGTCCTGATATGGTTTAAAATTACATGTAATGGATGTAATTTTAAACTATACCAGGTCACAAAGGTACATTTCTATTACTAGGGGTGCATAAATGTACTTTTAGAGGTAGGAACAAGAAAGTACAAAAATGTAAAAAATGTTCAGAGGTCCATTGGTGTACTCTGCAAGGGTACATTCAGCTGGAGCGAGAAAGCATTTGTACTCTTTTAGGTACATTCCCATACCTTGATTTTTCTGTGTGTACCATAGACCCATTATTGTATGTTGCTATCTAGAAATATATTTTATTATTAAACAGAATACCCACAATATATACAGTTGTTTAAATGACAAAATAAGTGTTAACTTACAGTGTCTCAGCTAGTGTTTTGTTTTTTCCCCTTTAAGTAGTATTGCTTAAATATAATAGCATTTTGAGTGTTTTTGTCAGTGATAAAGCCCATTTTTCTAGATAAATACAAAAGACAGTTTTGTTTTATAATTGTGTATTATTGCCTGTTAAACATAGATGAATTCATTGTTGCTTTAAGTAAAGTGTTTAGTTTTCTTTGTACACTGCTTTCATATCCAGCAACAAATCTTCTCTTAGGAACAGGATACTAAACTGTTGTATAAACGTAGACATAGTGTAGTGTCCATTAAATAAAATTAAAGAAAATAAATGGACAGTATTTATATTTGACATATATTTTATTCAATAAAAATACCCAGTAAAGGTACTCAGTGCACTTGATGATTTAACTCAGAGACAAGAAAAATTACAGTAGTGTACCTTTTATTTCTGAGAGTATTCAAATTATTTATAAGTCCTTATTATGTTTAATAATAACATTTAATTAGCTTAACAATGTTGAGAAATGTGTAAAGGACATTAGACAGTGGATGCTCGATAAATTTCTTCTGCTCAACTCAGATAAGACGGAAGTACTTTTACTAGGACCACATGCAGCTAGAAACAAACTTTCCGATTACGTAGCATCTCTGGATGGTGTTTCTGTTTCAGCGTGTACGGCTGTCAAAGACCTTGGTGTTATTATTGACCCTAGTCTTTCCTTTGAGGCTCACGTGACTAATATTACCAGGATCGCCTTCTTTCACCTTAGAAATATTGCTAAAATTAGAAATATGATGTCGGTACAGGATGCAGAAAAACTAGTTCATGCTTTTGTTACATCTAGATTAGACTACTGTAATGCTTTACTGTCTGGGTGTGCGAGTAAGTAAGTAAGTAAGCTTGGCTAGTGCTAAGAAATAGCAGGAGAGTAACTCAAGTGCAACTCAATTAGAGGCAGTAATAGAGTTGTTTCAAAGACAGCAATCCTACTGCAAGGACAGTAAGAAGCATAAAGAAATATCAGACAAAACAATGGAATTCATTATGACTTGATCATCAGCTGCTGTCAATTGTAGAAGACGAAGGGCTCTGGCGATTCATGCAATACTTGGACTCACGTTACACCAGTGGTTTTCAAAATGTGGGCATGGCCCTCTTGTGGGTAATAAAGACCAGAATGCAGCAGCAGGAGTCCTTGAAAATCTAGAAAATCTAGAAAATATGACCACATCACCCCGTTTTAATCAGTCTACACTGGCTCCCAATTAAATACCTCAAATAATGTAGACTGCAGCAGGGGGCAGATCTTTCTCTTATAAACCCCACACTTATGAAACAGCCTTCCAATTAGTGTTTGAGACAAGGCTGAAAACATTTATTTAGTCAAGTAGCAGTAGATTTTTCTTAGGTAAAGGAGCAGATCTGGAGGGATCATAGACATAGAGTGTTTGGTGAACAGGGATATTTGTATGCTGTCTTCCCTTCACTCTCACATGTTCACTCAGGTTTGTTGACAGATGAGGATGGGTTCCCTCTTCAGTCTGGTTCTTCAATGCTTCTTCCTAATGCTATCTCAGGAATTTTTTCCTTGCCACAGTCACCACCAGCTTGCTCATCAGGGACAAACTTACACTTATAAAGAACAATCTTAATCATTCTTTCTTACCACATTATCTGTGTATAGCTGATTTAAAACAATGCCCATTGTTAAAAGCGCTATACAAATAAATATGAATTGAACTGACTGGGAGGATTTATACACATTTATTTTTGTGTTCTTCATTAATCTTCATTTATATATTTTTTTTTCTATTAAAATAAAGTTCATACACTCAAAGCAACCACAAACAATTAGATCATTAATGCACGTAACTTAAAACAATATTAGTTCGGGTACCTAACACTACTAACTATAATTTTCTAAATTTTTTAACTTGATTCTATTTTATGTTGTTTATCATGTACCTTAAATAAATAAATAGATGAATAGGGGTCTTCCAATAGACACTGTAATTGGTGATTGTCATCGGCATCGGACGATACAGTGTCCAGTGATTGGGGATCAGTGATCGGCCCCAAAAGTCCCGAACGGAGCACCCTTTCCCAAAAAAATATACTTTTGCTGTGTTGTCCCTCAGGCATGTCTCTTTAACACAGATATCGCAGTAAATGGCACATTGGGATTTAACTCTTCCTAAATCCTGCGATATGACAAATGAAACCTGACACGATAAACTTTTACATTGTTGCAAAGATATTTTTGTAAATTTAGTTATTTTCCCCTAATAATAAATAAAATCATATCCAGAGGCACAGTAAAGGTATTTATCGGACTTTTTCTTTTCTCTCTCAGAGAACATGAGTGTACAGTGTAGAAAAGAATACAAAATAATCACAAAATAAAATAAAAAATATTTTATCACCACTTTCTTTCTATAAACGATCACAATCTAAATAAATTACAAGTGTAAAGCGCACTGTGTTTGTGTATTTAATAGTTTAATAATCTTACCCGGTCTTGTAGGAATAAAAAGGAGAAAATCCGCAGTGTCACAAAGGAGAAACCCGCAAACTAAAATGCTCAAAATGTATAAAAGCAAGGAAATGCCCGTTGTTTTTAGACCATCTCTGTCATGATATGCGGATGCTCTCGGGTTGATTGTGGTTTGCTGCAAAACTCTACATTGCTTCTCCCATCCAAGTTTCTTGATTCTTTTTTGAAAGGATTGTTTTACAGCATTTGTTTTAAAAGTCCCAACTAAAGTTGGAAGCCGCTCGGTCTGAGAGATAAGAATTTTCTGACATAATTGGCATAGTCAGCAGGATTCCGGCAAGGCTGGTGGATCCACTCATCCACCGCGGGCTGCGGCATCTCACAGGCGGCAGAGAGACCGGTATAACTAGGAAAAAGTGAGCAGAAGCCTGTTTAATCAAACTTCTGCTTAGTTATCTGCTGTTCTGGGAATGCTTCGGCCCAGGGTGGGGGTAGGGTAAAACCTCCCGGAGAAAAGCACCCCAGGTACAAAAGTTGGGAAAATTTGCAAAAAGTATATTAAAAATTCCTGTGGGTGAATGGAAGAGTTGTAGCAATTGATGTGCTTTAAAGAAGTACCTCCAGAGGAAGTAGAGAAATCTGGATGAGGGTGAATGTGTATTTGTTGTACGAATGCGAACTTGTGTGAAAGCAAGTCTCTTGTGCCTATGCTTTCTCTCACTCACCAAGAGAAACCGGTACAGGTGGTGGTACAGGTCTACTTTTATCACGGAGATGGTGTTTCACACCTCTTCCTTTGTCTCATCTAACCGTGTCTTCTTTTGAATTCCATGCAGTTTCAGTTACCTCTCCGATCAACCTTTTCATCATTGTCATCTACCGCCCTCCTGGTCCCCTTGGAGACTTTCTAGAAGAGATGGACACACTCCTCAGTACTTTCCCCTCTGACAGCACCCCTCTGACAGTTCTTGGTGACTTCAACCTCCCATCCGACAAACTTCAGTCATCCTGCCTCTTGCCTTTTCTGAATACCTTCTCCTTGACATTTAACAGCTGCCCTCCAACACACAAGGGAGGAAATGTCCTGGACCTGGTTTTCACCCGCCCTACTCCAGCTACAGACATGACTGCCACTCCACTTCCAATCTCTTATCATCACCTGGTTTCCTTTTCAATCACTCTTCCTATTCAGCCTAAAAATAATTTACATGTCTCTCTTATCCGTCCCAACCTTCACTCCATCTCTCCCTCTTCTGTAGCTTCCTGTACTCTTTCATCTCTTCCTGACCCTGACTCCTTTTCCTCTCTACCCTTGGACGTTGCTACTGACACCTTCCTCTCTTCTCTTTCCTCAACCATGGACCTCCTTTGCCCCTTGACTACAAAACCCAAGAAGACTTCTTGTCCCACACCGTGGCTGTCGGAGGTTTTTTGAAGCAATCAACGAGAACTCAGATCTGCAGAGAGGAAGAGGAAAAAATTCACAACCTCGATGTAGACCTCGCATCTTACCGCGCACTCCTGACCAAATTTTCCTTGGAGGTGACTTCTGCCAAAACTGCCATCTACAGGGAAAGCTTAAGGCCTCTGCACAAGATCCTCGTAAGCTCCACAACATCTTCTCTTCACTACTCAACCCCCCTGCTGCACCTGCTCCAGCCTCCCTGACTGCTAATGACTTTGCCTCCTTCTATGATGAGAAGATTAAGAAAATCTGCCAGACCTTCACTTCCTCCCTAACAATGACTACACAACACAGCCAACAATCCACTAAGTCTCTGTCAAGCTTCTCAACCTTAACAGAAGATGAGATACCGCAAGTCATCCAATCTTGCAATCCCACCACCTGTCCTCTGGATCCAATCCCTTCAACTATGCTTCAGACCATCACACAAGATCTCCTACCCTTCATCTCCACAATCATCAATGGGTCATTAACATCTGGCTATGTACCAACTACCTTCAAGCAAGCAAGGGTCATTCCCATCTTGAAGAAACCTGCTCTGGATCCATCAGACATCAACACTACAGACCGGTATCACTTCCCTCCTTTCTTTCTAAATCTCTGGAACGCACTGTTTTTAACCAACTGTCTGTCTTTCTCTCATAGAACAACCTCCATGATCCTAACCAGTCTGGGTTCAAAGTGGCACATTCCACAGAGACAGCCCTTTTGACTGTTTCTGAGAAACTGCATGCTGCCCGGTCAGCCAAGCTGTCATCTGTACTTATCTTCCCGGACCTTTCAGCAGCATTTGACACAGTCAACCACAAGACACTTTTGTCAACCCTCAAGAGCCTCGGTATCCGCAGAACAGCATGGGAATGGTTTGCTTCCTACCTGGAAGTCGCTCATACCAGGTAACATGGAGGGGATCCACATCTGCCCCGTACAGACTCACCACTGGTGTCCCACAAGGCTCGGTACTTGGTCCCCTCCTTTTCTCCCTCTATACCCACTCCATTGGTGAAGTCATATCCTCACATGGGTTTTCTTATCACTGCTATGCAGATGACACTCAACTAATCTTTTCTTTCCCTCCATCAGATACCACAGCTTCCACTCGGATCTTGGCATGCTTGACAGACATATCTTCATGGATGAGTGCTCACCAACTAAAACTCAACCCCAGCAAAACAGAACTGCTGGTCATCCCAGGCGATTCATCTCCAGGACAAGATCTTCAAATAACACTTCATGACTCTCTGCTCTCCCCTTCAGCCACTGCTCGTAACCTTGGGGTAACTATGGACAATGAACTGTCCTTCTTCCCACATGTTGCTAATGTGTCTCATTCTTGTAGATTTCTTCTCTACAACATCCGAAGGATTCGACCATTTCTGTCCACACAGGCTGCCCAGGTGCTTGTTCAGTCTCTTGTGATTTCAAGACTCGACTACTGCAACTCTCTGCTGGCAGGTCTTCCCCTGAACACTATTCGTCCACTGCAAATGATCTAAAACGCAGCTGCACAGCTTGTGTTTAATCAGCCCAAGTTCTCCCACACCACCCCACTGCTGCGCTTCCTTCACTGGCTTCCAGTAGCTGCACGTATCAGATTCAAAACACTGATGCTTGCCACACGGCCAAAAATGGACCAGCGCCATCTTACCTCAGTGACCTCATCACATCTCGCACTGCACCACGCTGTCTGAGATCCACCAGCACTGCTCGACTGGTACCACCTTCTCTCAGAATGAGAGGTAAGTACACTTCAAGGCTCTTCTCTGTTCTGGCACGAAGGTGGTGGAATGAACTTTCAATAGATGTCCGTACAGCGGAGTCCCTGACTATGTTCATGCGACGACTGAAGACCTACCTCTTACTGAAACACTTAGTTTGTAGAATTCCAGGGTTATATTTATATTAAGTTTGTAATCTGCCGTACCAGTGTAGATTTATTCATTACTAGAGACTCAAAGCACTTTTGTACGTCGCTCTGGATAAGGGCGTCTGCTAAATGCCGCAAATGTAAATGTAAATGTAAATGCATAGAAGACAGGGGCCTCCCCTAGATACCGCTATCAGAGTGATAGGACTGCATGTTAGGGAAAATCCCGAGCTCAGGTTGGTGAGTCACTGTTACTGAATTGAAAAATTTAGGACAGGGTTGAACCCAGAGAACGTAGTTGTCAGGACAGTGACCACACGTAGGAAACAGGAGTAACTTAATCATGTTTATTTAATGTTCAGTAACCAAACCAGAGTCAGAGAGAATTACGAACTGTAACGTATAGTTTGTTAAGCGGGTATAATCTGTACAACGGGAGTAATCCGTAAAGCGGGTATATTCCGTAAAGCAGGTAATCCGTAAAGCGGGTATATTCCATAAGGCAGGTAATCCGTAACGCGAGGGGTAATCCGTAGGATAGGAACAAGGAGCATAAACCAGCGGGGAATGATGGTGGTCTGGAATCCGGGAGATCACTAGCATGACAAGTAGATCGGCTCTCAGGTGAGGTCAGAACGGGAACTTATAAAGGGGAATAGTAACCAGGGACAGGTGCCGACGACTAACCCTGGGAGCGGCAGAGAAAGCCGCGGAGGGGGCGTGGTGGGGGGTTGGTCGCTGACATCACCCTCCCATCCAGGGGCGGCACCTGACACCCCCAAACCCACCCTCGACAGGTTGGCCAGGTGGGACTGTGGAGGTCTGGAGCGGAGCGATGCCCTCTGCGGAGGTCTGGAGTGGAGCGACACCCTCGGCAGAGAACAGAGGCTGAACGGCCAGGGGCTGAGCGATACCCTCAGCGGAGGTCAGAGGCTGAGCGACGCCCTCGGCAGAAATCGGAGACTGAGTGACGCCCTTTGCGGAGGTTTAGAGCAGACTCTGGTGTTCGACGGCACCCTCGGCAGGACTCAGGCGTGCAGTGATGCCTTTGGCGGAACTCTGGGGCGTGACGGCGTTCTCTGAGGAACTTAGGAGGAGGCGTCACCTTCGGAGGAACTGTGAAGCGCAACGACACCTTCGGAGGAACTTGGAACCGCGTCGCCGCCTTCAGAGGGATCCTGGAGCATGACGGCGCTTCCGGGGGGAACTTTGAAGCATGACGCCGCACTTGGAGGAACTTTGGACCACGACGTCGTCATCAGAAAGACTTGGAGCGCGACGGCGCTTCCGGGGGAACTTTATAGCGTGATGGCGCCTTCGTAGGAGCTTGGAGGCACGACGCCGCCTTCTGCAAGATCTTGGAGCGCGCCGGCACCTTCAAAGGGATCCTTGAGAGCGACCACGCTCCTCCGCTCCGCTCGCTTCAAAGGGATCCTTGAGAGCGACCACGCGACCTCCGCTCCGGCAGCACTTTGAAGCGAGACGGTGCCTTTGGGGAACTTTAGACCGCGACGTCGCCTTCAGAGAAGTTTCGGACTGCAACGTCGCCTTCAGAAGAACTTGGGATCGTGACGTTGTTTTCTGAGAGACTTGGCAGCGCCCTCATCGCTGTAAGGTGGCAGAAAACTTGAGGACCTTATAAGGAGAAAACCAAACACTTGATTAAAAGAGGAAGTGAGAAAGTAAAGCAGGCATAATAAGATGGAACATCCTGTGGATGACGTAGTAGCAAAGTTTAAGCCTTTTGAAAAAGATATTAGAAAATACTTGATAAAATAGCAGGACAAGTGGGGATTTGCAATGGCCAAAAGATGGAACATTTAAAGTTTTACTGTGTAGCCTAATGAAAAAGAGATTAGATGAGTGGCAAGAAAAGGAAAAGGCAAAAAAGGGACAAAGTAAACTAGAATGGAAGAAGACTATAGTGGGGTGGTTTGAAACAGAGGGGTTAATGAGAGACACAGAAGAGTGGATTAAATAAGGTGAAGTAGTTAGAGAAAGGAAAGACAGAGTGTAGAAAGACAGGAAGAGAAGGGAACAGCGCCACCCTCAGGGCTGTATGATGGGCACAATTGGCCACCACCCTACAATGAAGTATGTCTCCCAAAGCTAGCGGGAATTTATCATCATGTGGAACTGAAAAGTCATGCATGGACCACAGGAGAAATAAAAGTGCATGGAGTCCTAAATGGATGCTACAAGCTCTGAGGAAGATGAGAAAAGAGCCGCAATGGCAAAGATGCAAAGGGATCTGTGCTCAGAGCCATTATTCCGAGTAGAACGCAGAACTATGGAACACATATACTCAAGAAAACGAAGGACCATTTCACTGCACTATCAAGTATGACCCGGAAGGAGCTGACAAAGAATACGCCCTTTTGTGGGAAGAACAGATGGAAGAACACAAATATGACATGAAAACCACAGAAATAGTGGTTGGAAATCAAGGAGTAGCAGCCTTTGTGCAATTACCAAAGAAAGCTCAAAACTGGTACCAAGTGGACAATGCAGTGCCCCAGGTCTCCCTGATGGTTGCGAAAAATTTAAAGTGGAAAGATTTATGTCCTATGATGAAGGAAGCACCAGAGGTTAGGAAATGGGTGCCGACACACAAAACTTACAAACACCTGTGACCGGACAAACTTTTTCTGCGAATTTCACAGGTAGAAACAGACCAGAAGATAGCTACACAAAGAGCTAGAAACAGGAGAAGGGGAAGTGAAACAGTTAGCACTGACAGGGATTGAGACAGATGAGCAGACAGAGGAATTACTGAAAATAGTGTCAGAAGGTTTGTGGACAAGACACTCAACTGATGTAGGATTAGTGAGATCTGGACGACTGGTAAAAATACAGATTAAGCCAGGAGCTCAGTTATCATACCAGAGGCAGTATCCATTGTTAACGCAGGCTAGGGAAGGGATAGGACCAACTATTCAAGGCCTGATAGAAGCAGGGGTATTGATACTGACCAAAAGCCATTGCAACACCTTAATCTTTCCTGTTAAAAAGCCCAAATCAGACAAATGAAGATTAGTCCATGATTTAAGGCCAATAAATCAATTGGTAATAGCAGACATACCTACTGTTCCAGATTCACACACATTGTTGTAAAATATTCCTGAGGAAACAAAATAGTACACTGTTATCGATTAATGTTCTGCTTTCTTTAGTGTTCCGCTACATCCTGAAATGCTTACATTGAGATGGTGTCTTTTTCAGGGAAGGTCTTGCATATTTCAGCAAGAAAATGCTAAATCGAATACAGGTAGTCGTCGACTTACGACCGCGATTGGGACCGACAGACCGGTCGTAACACGATTTGGTTGTAAGTAGAGTAGGCTATATGTACAGTACAGTGAAATGATGCCGAAAGCTGGTACGCACTGTCGTACGGCGCGATGGTCGAATGGTCGTAAGCTGCATAGGTCGTAAGTCGACAACTACCTGTACTGCATTTATTACAAGAGCATGACAGCCTTTTCCCAATGGATGACATTTGGTGCATCATGAAATGAAAAACATGAAAAACATGACAAAGAAGACACAGGACTTTAAGTAGCAAGAATCCTGTATCAGACTCAAATGGGAAAACATTCCTCTACTAAAGTTTTTTAGCTGATTTATCGCCATCAAATTCCAAATTACATCAGTTCAAACATTCAATATGTTTTATATGTTTTCTTTTGAATAAAATATTGTTTTAAGAAATTTGCAAATCATTGTATTATGTTTATATTTACATTTTATATTACATTTATAATTGGGGTTTTATAAACCTTCACTTGTTAAAAATCTTTACAAACATTTCTTCACCGTCTGAATGAAGTGTCTCTCTTTCATATTGTCAGGTGGAGCTGTCGGGGGTCTTCTGGGTGCCTGGATGACCAGCGGTCAGTTTAAACCAGTTCCTCAGATCCTCATGGAGCTTCCACCTCAGGAGAAACAGAAGCTGTTCTCTGAGGTCAGTCTGATTATGAGCTCACTTGACTGGAAGGATGTTACTCAGCTGATGTTTTTGTAAAAGGAGATAATACACTGCTGCAGAGAGTCGAAGCTGGGATTCAGTCCTTTGTTAGCAATAATCTAGGTGCTGTAGTGGAATATGTAGACTGAGATTGAACACAAAGCAGGGCAAACTATAATGTCAGATGAGACCAAAATGACTCAGGACTACAGTTTGCATCTGATCACCATCACTGCACACCTCAACATCATTTATTTGTAATAAATGGACATTCGGCACCACCAAAATAAGGATGGGTTCCCTCCTGAGTCTGGTTCCTCTCAAGGTTTCTTCCTTATGCCACCTCTGGGAATTTTTCCTTGCCACAGTCGCCACCAGCTTGCCCATCAGGGACAAACTTACACTTATAAAGAACATCTTATTCATTCTTTATCACCACATTATCTGTGTTAAGCTGCTTTGAGACAATGTTCATTGTTAAAAGCGCTATAAAAATAAAAATGAATTGAATTGAATTTAACCAAAATGGAGATATTTGGAGATAATTTTAAATAATATATTAATATTATTATTGGAAGTAGTATTCGTAGCAGTAAATGACAAAATTCTTATTATTATTTTATTTCTGGAATTGTTTAAATGACCATAATTATGTACACCTGTCATCGACTTGACAAAAAGTTACAGAATTAAATAGTGTAACTACAGAAAAATATTTGAAGTTTTTTATTTGCTTTTATATTAATTTCATTTTCTACAAAGAAATCTACAATGAACTGTAAAACTAATTCAGACTGGTCAAACAGGAGTGAATTTTTATTTTTATCATTATTATTATTATCCAGTAAATATCTGAAATCATTTTATGTATACAGTGCCTTGCGAAAGTATTCGGCCCCCTTGAACTTTGCGACCTTTTGCCACATTTCAGGTTCAAACATAAAGATATAAAACTGTAATTTTTTGTGAAGAATCAACAACAAGTGGGACACAATCATGAAGTGAAATGAAATTTATTGGATATTTCAAACTTTTTTAACAAATAAAAAACTGAA
>JAAIIK010018637.1:0-17418 GCA_014706435.1 Silurus glanis | reverse complement strand
GCTGCAGGCTGAACTGGATGAACTTAGAGCCCTGGTAGAGCAGACCGAGAGAGGCCGCAAACTGGCTGAGCAAGAATTGCTGGATGTCAGTGAGAGGGTTCAGCTACTGCACTCTCAGGTAGGACATTCATCCCTCTACAAACTCCTTTAAACAAAATAATATAATGATAATAAAGTCTACATATAACATAAAATGTGTATACAACTATAGAACACTAGCTTGCTGAACCAGAAGAAGAAACTAGAGGGAGACACTGCTCAGCTGCAGACTGAGGTAGAGGATGCAGTCCAAGAGTGCAGGAATGCTGAAGAGAAGGCCAAGAAAGCCATCACTGATGCTGCCATGATGGCAGAAGAGCTGAAGAAGGAACAGGACACGAGTGCTCACCTGGAGCGCATGAAGAAGAACATGGAGCAGACCATTAAAGACCTCCAGCACCGTCTGGATGAAGCTGAGCAAATCGCCATGAAGGGTGGCAAGAAGCAGGTCCAGAAGCTGGAGGCCAGGGTAAGTTCATGAATTTTCTTTTTCAACATGGAAATACCATGCATTATTTTGAGTCTTTATAAAATATTTTTTTGTAGGTAAAGGAGCTTGAAAATGAGGTGGAGATAGAACAGAGAAAAGCCAGTGAATCTATAAAAGGAATCCGAAAATACGAAAGACGGATCAAGGAGCTTACCTACCAGGTTATTTCCCTTACCTACTGTGTCATTTATCACAAAAAAATTAAACAAATTTGGTAGAAATCCAAAAATCATTATATAATCATTATAGAATGAAGAAGACCGTAAGAATCTGGCTCGTCTACAAGACCTGGTAGACAAACTGCAGCTGAAAGTCAAGTCCTACAAGAGAACTTCAGAGGAAGCCGTAAGTGTCTCAAATTAAAACTGAAGCACACTTAATAACCATTCATGCTTCCATTTGTTTACAAATTTTGCGCACACACTTTTTAGGAGGAGCAGGCCAACTCCCACCTTACCAAGTTCCGTAAGCTGCAGCATGAGCTGGATGAGGCTGAGGAAAGAGCTGATATTGCAGAGTCTCAAGTCAACAAGCTGAGAGCCAAGAGCCGTGACATAGGCTCCAAGGTATGTTCCATTATAATCCAAAATTTAATGAGTGATAAGTCTAATAAAATGCTGTTATTTACCCCTTGCTTTTGATATTGCATGCATTTAATAGGGTTCCAAACGGTTTTTTGCTTTGTTTTGTTGTTATATATGAAAAGTGTGTAAACTTAAAATATTCTAGGTTATAAAACTGGTTTACTAACAGTTGTCCACGTATAGCCAAATAAACCAAGTTACAGCAGGAAACAACAAAAACGTGAGAACACTCACTTTATAACTCCTTCTCGCGTCTTTATTTTCTTTTCCAGAAAACTCATGATGAAGAGTGATTATTTGACTCTCTTTAAAAAGCCTGCACATTGTGCTTAGGTGCTCCTTCATACTGAGACCTGTAGTTGAATAGAATTAAAGATTTGCAATGAACCCTTTGGCTGTGTTGTCTTATTCATGTATTAAACAAAATATTCACACAAATAAAATGAGTAAAACAAAATGGAATAATAAAACCATATATCAATTTAAATACACAATCTAATTTGAATTATACATGAAATACAGTGTCCAGTGTACTAAAAGTCTTAAGTACCTCATTAAATATAGGAATATTGATAATACTGTGTTTTTCAACTGTCTATTTTGCAAATATAAAACAAATTGAATAAATTCAAAACATATGTTAAGAGTATATTCATTTACATGAGTGGTTATTTGCTTACATATGGTCAGATTTATATATTTGGAGATTATTATATAGCATCACATTACCAGAGGTGGCAAAAGTACACACATCCTTCACTTAAGTAGAAGTACAGATACTCATGTTTTAAAATACTCTGGTAAAAGTTGAAGTACTGACTACACTTTTTTACTTAAAGTAAAAGGGGCTCTGACATATACTTAGGTAAAAAGTAGCTATTACTACTACCTGTTTTAGTGTCACACTGGTAACTATAATAATATTAGGGTTTTTAATCAAGTAAAATATTTAATCACTATAAATCAGATGATTGTCATGAGTTAGCTCATGAATAATCGCAACTTAATCGCAATTTATTTTTTAATTTGTTATAAATGTACCTTAAATAAATACTTTTTACGTTTTTAATACTCCTATCAACATGGGCATGGACAAATATCGATGCTTTATGCAAATGTATGTTTATTGTTAGTGAAACCATATTTAACATAGAGCATGAAGACAATATTTGAAAGTAATTATGGTGTTTAAAATTATGTAAATTATCAGGACACCAAACGGAACAGTTGCTATGGTTTCCACACGAACGGTTAATGAGGTGATAGTTCCTCCACTAACTTTCATACAGATTACACAATCAGAGAATATTTGCTTTGTGATTTATTTAAAACTAGACTTGAGCTTTCTGTTCATTTATTTATTACGCCTATGAGGCAAATATCCTCTGAGATTCAGGTTGTTTTATTTATGTGACTGTGGAGAAAGATGACAGAGATGGCAGTGCGTTTGTCGACCCCAGAGGGTCAATTGTGCGCATCATGACGGATTTTGTTGCTGATTTGTGACTTGACGCATCAGTAAAACAAATTTTTACTGATTAAAAAAAATTTTACGGTGTAGTTTATTTATTTATTTTAATATCTGAGTAAAGAAGGGACATTGTAAATAAATGTGTGTTGCGATGAAGGTTTTAATTTTGCCTCTTCTTTATTTATATTTTTAATAAAAATGGTCAAAAATAAATGCACGCTGCATTAATTGCACGCTAATAAAATTTGTGTCGTTAAAATACATTTGCGTTAACACGTTATTAATGCGTTTATTTTGACAGCCCTAATTAATATATTAATACAAAAGGAATTTAAAATCTTGTTATCTAATTAATTAATCCAGACTGAACATCCACTATATAGAACACAAGCAGAGAAAAGATGATGATGATGATCAGGTGATCAGGAATGTCTCTGTTCTCAGTCATGTTTTCATCGCTGACTCCCTCTGTCTCATCCACGTTAACCCCATACTTTTAGTTGACTTCTGCCCTGCTCATTGTGAGCTTCATAAACTAACCTACGTCTGTGGTGTGTGAGAGCCAGGAAATTATACACCAGTGGTAGATTAAAAAAGCCACGCAAGGACAAGAAATAGGTTGATGGGATGAAAACGTTGTACAATGCGAAGAAAAAATTGACCAAATAGAACGAGCCTGTTTTGAACTTGTAAGAAGAAGAATATGGATATTTGTTTAAAAATGTAATGAGTGAAAGTAAAAAATAGTGAATTAAATTACTGATACCAGAAAAATCTACTTAAGAACAGTAACAAAGTTTGTACTTTGTTACTTTCCACCTCTGCACATTACAATAAGAATGATTACAAGACATTTTGTTTATGAGTTTTTGTTGCTTACCATTGTTTTCTATAAAGATGAAGCCTATATTTATAAAAAATTACTTTATTGCTTGTAGCTGCCTAAATCCCAAATGCAATTTAGAGGCTGATAAATAAAGGCTTCTACACTCATTGCATTACATTTGTCTGCCAAAATATAGTCCTCAAGTAAATGTAGTGTATTTTCTCTGAGCACATATTTACAGTCTACAACCTTCTAGCTATCAAATACCCTGAACATAAAGTAAATGCATTAGGAAAATAATTAAAAATATGTTACTTATTAACATGTTTATATTATTAAAAAGAAATTATATTAAATAATTATATCTAGTATGAAGTGCTCCAAAGATCTTTTTCACAATTTTTCAAGCCTATAATGTAACTAATGTAATTAATATGATTATTAATAATAATAATAATAATAATAGTAATTGACTTATTTATTCTCACAGCCATTTGATTACCATAAATAAAACCAACATGCTATTGCTGTATGATTGTGATGTATGTTTGCTTTTATAATTACTTACAACTAATAAGATAAATGAGAATGATAAAGGCTGTGCCAAATATCATCATCAAATATGTTATATATTTATAATATATTATTTTATATATATATATATATATATATATATATATATATACATACATATATATACATATATTTATTTATAGTATATTTTACACTTAAGGATGAAAATGCACAATTTCAAGAAGCAGCATAATCATTAAATAAACCCATAAACTTCTACAGAAAAACAGAACAGGTAAAAAAGGATCCAATAATAAATAAATTCAAAAGTGCCCCACACATATTTGATGTACCTGTGTGAGGAACAAAAAGAAGAAGGACCTACCTCCCCAAACAAACCGCCTCTGTGTGTAGTCAGATGGTGGGGATGTGCCATAAAAGGCATGGTGGAAATTTTACAGGTTGTCACAGACATGGAGACATTCTCTTCATTAGTTTGTTCCCTGTTTAGATGTTACAGTATCCTGATCTTTATGTACTCCAAAAAAATAAAAAACATAAAAAAAAAAAAACCTTTTTTTTACTTATGGGAAAATAGCATGCACTTTAGACGGTTATCTCAGCCTTAAAAACATACACTTCCCTCCTGTCATACACTTTAGGAGAAATAAGGAGTTGCTGGATGCTCTAAAGCTTACAGTATATTTGAGTGGCCTTGGTGTTGTTCAAGGTGATAAAAAAGCCAATAGGATAGTGGTTATTAGAGGAGGAGTCTGCAATGAGCAGCTGAGAATTTGAAGAGGGGAGTGGATGAAAGTTTGTTCCTTAACATTATTTTCTGTTTCTTCTTTGGTTTGGGAAAAACCAAATATTAAGACAAAATCCTTCACAATAATTATCATTAGCCACATCTTTGCAGTCCATAAAATGGGAATAAGCCTCTGAACTTATGTGAAGACCTGCATTGTTTTCCCTCAATTGGCCATGTATTGTCAATAGTCTATAGTCTATAAAGGCTGCCAAAAACTATAAGTAGACTTTTATTCATGTGCTTGAAGACCTTTACAGATCTAACAGGCACAAAGGGCATGAGCTGTCCTTCCCAATCCGCAAAAGGCACTCAGTAGGAATTTCACATGGTTATCTTTGTACTCAAGGACAATGGGGGGCTCATTAGCGTAAACAAGACTGTGACAATGGCATGTCATTTGGTCATCTGAAAAATAATATGGCTACTGGTTTTACAGAATATTCTCTTAGCAACTACATTGTAAATATACAATAATGCAAATCATGTTTTGAACACTATAAAAATCAACACAGATATCTAGGTTGTACAAACACTGGTTGGTTTTAGTCATTTCTACCCAATTCTGAATAATCAAAATGTGGGATTAAAAAAGTAACAGTGTGTTACAAAGAAAAAAAAAGCATTTTCGAAATGTCACAGATAATATTATATTTTCTTCTATTACATCTTTTACACAGTCACATTTTTTTGTCAGCATTAACTTGATCTAAAGAGGTTAAAAAGAATGTAGAAACTTACAATAACTTACACTTATTGCTGTTGACTTGCACCTTGTACTGAACATTTTCATTTACTCACCCTTTTACCTCTCATCAGCTCCTGCAAAGCCTCCCTGCTGTTAACCCGTGAACCTGCTTATTACCCTGTAGTGTTAACGTACTGTATGTGACACGCTCAAGGGTGTAATGAAAACTGCACCATAGATATTGAAAGACATGGGGCATCGTCAAATATGAGATTCAATAATAACAAAACATACTCGAGACTATTTGAACACACCAACAAAAACATCATTACTTGTGAAAATAATCAGTCTAATAAAATCTAATAATCACTAGCTGTTAA
Source organism: Silurus glanis (assembly GCA_014706435.1). Lineage (NCBI taxonomy): Eukaryota > Metazoa > Chordata > Actinopteri > Siluriformes > Siluridae > Silurus > Silurus glanis. The sequence goes on along the minus strand of JAAIIK010018637.1, from coordinate 11,619 downwards.
TGCAGTTTTCCAGCAACAATTAACGCTCAATACTATTGTAGCATATGGAGGTTATTAGAAAAGTCATACATTTCAAAGTGTCTCTTAAGACCTCACAAGATTAACTCTTACATGTTTCAGACAAATGAACTGCATATCGTGTGACGCAGTGTTTATTCTCATTGACAAGGACAAGGGTCACAGAGACAAAAAAACAATGCATAAAAGGTAGTGGACATACAGACTGCACAAGCTGTTCTTCTCAATCACAGATAAGCACTTGGCAAAAAATTCATAGGGTTATCTTTGTCCTCAAGTGTAAGAGGAAAGGAAACAAATGCCATATCAACACCATGGGGCTGAGTGAAGCATTCATGCCAGCTGGAGAATGACCTTAGTGTGCCTTACCACACAGACACAGGGCTGTATCTTATGTTTCTCTAACAAGACTAGCAAAACACCTGTTAGCGCTACACAGAAACGTAGCTAAACAAACACGAGATGCGACACAAAAGAAAAGTATGTTTACTTTCACACTCAAGTATGGAACGTAAGTGTGCTTACTTTCTAAAATAAGAAAGTAAAAGAGTTTTTCAATAAACCCAGATTATACCATTGTTGATTTTTTTTTTTTAAATCAGTCACTGTACATATTAACTGGTTTTTTTTTATATATAAAAAATATAGCTATAAGTCAGTGTTATTTTTTACATATAAGGTCATGTTTATTTTCAAATATAAATTGCCTATATGTCATCTGACCTCGTGCTGGGCTTCTGTCACTGTGTGCATTTTTTTCCCTGTTATGCAATACATACTGTACCTGACATCTACAGCATTTTATTAGTTCTGCAGGGACCCTTGCTGACCATACTGATTACTGATTACCATACTGAGACAAAACAATGCATTATATGGTGCCAGCAGCCATATATAGAGGAGCCTTTGCTTTATAAAAGGGAGAGAGGAGTGACTCGATGAAGGCTAACTCCAAATTGTGTCATCTAACGGTGAGTCGTCTGAGGAGACCAGCCCCCAAGAGCAACTCATTTTTTAGAAAGCTTTTGGGTTTAGAGAACTAAGAAATTTGTTTTAAATCCTGTATCACATTCTAAAACCTCTCAGATGTTACATTAATTTCTATTTTCTGATTTTTTTCATCTCAGGGCAGTATACCATCAACTCTTGGAGATCAGAAACAGCAAAGGTAAGTGAGCTTGAGCATTGCTTAAACAACAGTGTAAAATAAATAATTTTCCTTTATTTTTTTGTATCTTATCAACAAAATAATAAATGTTCTTAAATTATTTAGAGGGTGAAAGATGTCGGATGCTCATATGGCAGAGTTTGGGCCTGCAGCTACTTATCTGCGAAAGTCAGATAAGGAGCGTCTCGAAGCCCAGACTCGGCAATTCGACATGAAGAAGCAATGCTTTGTCCCTGATCAAGAGGAAGAGTTTATTAAGGCATTAATTACCAGTCGGGATGGTGACAAAGTCACTTGTGAAACCTCTAAAGGAACGGTAAGATATAAAGCCCACTGATATAGACATTTCATTTCTCTGCTGCTCCCGTTAGGGGTCTCCACAGCGGATCATCTGTCATACTACCCTGTCCTCTACATCTGCTCCTTTCAAACCAAAGATGTTAATTTATAAATGTTTAAATGGCTTAAAAATTAAAAAACAACTTTAAACCAACATATTACACTTATTCACACTTATAGGCACTTAACCTATACATTATTTTATACAACTTTATAACCTGTTTAACTCTGTAAAGCTGCCTTGAGACACTACAAATAAATCAAATTAAATTCAACAAAGCAGTATTCAGAAACAATCTATTTTAAAGTTTACTTATAATTTAACATTTAAAATTAAAATATTTGAAAACAATGTTATTTGATTACAATAAAATATGGTATATTTTGCACATACAATATACCTTTTTTCTGCAGACTGTGACTGTGAAGGAGTGTGATATTCACCCTCAGAACCCGCCAAAGTTCGATAAAATTGAGGACATGGCGATGTTCACCTTCCTGCATGAACCTGCTGTTCTGTTTAACCTCAAAGAGCGTTACGCAGCCTGGATGATCTACGTGAGTTGTGCATGCAAAGTTCTTCACTCATACAGACTCTAACCTTTATGTTGTACAGCTCTGAACACAGTAAACTCTGGTTTCCTACTCAACAGACCTACTCAGGACTTTTCTGTGTCACTATCAACCCCTACAAGTGGCTGCCAGTGTACAATCAAGAAGTTGTCAGTGCCTACAGAGGCAAGAAGAGGAGTGAAGCTCCTCCTCACATCTTCTCCATTTCTGATAACGCCTACCAGTACATGCTCTCAGGTAAATACATCTTATTCAAAATATAGACTGTGCTTTTGTAATCACTTAATATGTGAATCCTTTCTTTAAAAATGTAAACATTCTTTGTTTCAGACAGGGAAAACCAGTCTATTCTTATCACGTAAGTTTCTAAAGCCAAGATACTCCAATACAATTATTACAATATCATTTTACTGAAAATATAAACATTTTATTGGAATTCTATTGATAGTGGAGAATCTGGTGCTGGAAAGACTGTGAACACCAAGAGAGTCATCCAGTACTTTGCCAGCATCGCAGCTGGTGGTACTGCCAGGAAGGACACTAGTGACAAGAAGGTTAAGAAAATTTTGAATAAAATATCTACCGCATGTTATCATTGACCCACTGCATAAACAATTCCTTTTCATAACTATATTTCTTGAATATTTTGGTTTCAGGGCACTCTGGAGGATCAAATCATCCAGTGTAACCCTGCTCTGGAAGCCTTTGGTAATGCCAAAACCATCAGAAATGACAACTCCTCTCGTTTTGTGAGTGTTACAAAGGATACATCTTACCAACAATTTTTATTGCCTTTTTTTTTTTTTTTTAAATGATAGTATTATGTATAATATATTCTGTCTAATAGGGCAAGTTCATCCGAATCCATTTTGGTGCCACTGGAAAGCTTGCCTCTGCTGATATTGAGACATGTAAGGGCATTCTTTTAGAAAACCAATTCTCTTAATTTGTATTATTTTTTAACATGTGATCAATGTCAATACATTTGGTCACTGTTTGTCTTTCTTTGGTGATACAGATCTTCTAGAGAAGTCTCGTGTGACTTTCCAGCTCAAGGCTGAGAGAGACTACCATATCTTCTATCAGATCCTGTCCCAGAAGAAACCTGAGATGCTAGGTCAGCTAGAAATATCAATATTAATTTAGCATTTGATACAGTTCAAGACACAAACGCCATGTATACATACCTTTTGCAAAACTCTCTTTCCTCTGTTACAGAAATGCTGCTGATTACTGCCAACCCTTATGATTATGCCTTCATCTCCCAAGGAGAGACTCAAGTAGCCTCTATTAATGATGGTGATGAGCTGATGGCTACTGATGTACGTATAAAGTATTTTCTAGGTTAACTATTGGGGTCTTAAGTGCAAGTATATTAAGTGGATTAAGTTTTAGTTGTACCGATGCATCACTGTGGAACAGGTATCATCTGTAATTTGTCTTATATTAAGAAAGACACTCCACGTTTTTTCTATAGGAAGCTTTTGATGTACTGGGCTTCACTCAGGAAGAAAAGAACAGCATTTACAAACTAATTGGTGCTATTATGCACTATGGCAACATGAGGTTTAAGACAAAGCAAAGAGAGGAGCAGGCTGAAGCTGATGGCACTGAAGGTCAGAGAAACCTGTGATTAGATGAATAGCTAAAGTGTTTTATAATTTTATACTGTGCTAAAAATATGTGGTGTGTTGTAGGTTAGGCATCTGACATCAATCAATCAATCAATCAATCAATCAATCAATCAATCTATCTATCTATCTATCTATCTATCTATCTATCTATCTATCTATCTATCTATCTATCCATCTATCTATCTATCTATCTATCTATCTATCTAGATGCCGACAAATCAGCTTATCTAATGGGCCTGAACTGTGCTGATCTTATCAAGTCTCTGTGTCACCCCAGAGTCAAAGTAGGAAATGAGTGGGTCACCAAAGGACAGAATGTGCAGCAGGTAATAATGCTTTATGAAAATAAATACACATGTCATGTACAAGATATAGAAAGTAAAACTACTCTTATCATTTAGGTGTACTATGCAGTTGGTGCTTTGTCAAAGTCGGTATATGAGAAGATGTTCCTTTGGATGGTTATAAGAATTAACCAGTCTCTGGCCACCAAGCAGCCTCGCCAGTACTTCATTGGTGTGCTGGATATCGCTGGCTTCGAGATCTTTGATGTAATTTTTCTTTTCTACGTTTTTCAATACTTTTTTTTTCTTCAATTATTTATGTACTTTTTATCATTTACATGTGTTAATTTCTGCTCTAGTTCAACACCTTTGAACAGATGTGTATCAACTTCACTAATGAGAAGTTGCAGCAGTTTTTCAACCACCACATGTTTGTGCTGGAGCAAGAAGAATACAAGAAGGAAGGCATTGAGTGGGAGTTCATTGACTTTGGCATGGACTTGCAGGCTTGTATTGATCTCATTGAAAAGGTCAATATAAATGTGAAGTTAAATTCATGAGTTTTGAGATTAACAAACACAGTTTGGGTAAATAAACACTTCTTGTCTTTGTAGCCCATGGGTATCATGTCCATCCTTGAAGAGGAGTGCATGTTTCCCAAAGCCAGTGATGCCACATTCAAAGCTAAGCTTTATGACAATCACTTGGGCAAATCTGCTAACTTCCAGAAGCCCAGGGTTATTAAAGGAAAACCAGAGGCTCACTTTTCATTGATTCACTATGCTGGCACTGTTGACTACAACATTAACAACTGGCTGGTGAAGAACAAGGATCCGCTCAATGAGACTGTTGTGGGGCTGTACCAGAAATCCAACATGAAATTGCTCTCTATCCTTTTTGCTAATTATGCTAGTGTTGATACAAGTAAGATGGCGTTGCTGTCTGAGGAATGTAATAAAGAAACAAACATTTAAGTTTAAGGTCTGTTTTTGTGATAGTAACATGCATTTTATTTTTATAGCCGGGGAATCAGGTGGAAAAGCAAAAGAAAAGAAGAAAAAGGGCTCTTCTTTCCAGACTGTGTCTGCGCTTCACAGGGTGAGATTTAGTTGCAGAAATACTTTTACATAAATTAGTTCATGATTAAAATAGTCCTTTAAACTATATGTATATGTTTTCAGCTTTAGACCATTGGCCGATTATGTACAATAGCTATGAAATTATATATTAGTATAATGCAATGGCGGACCGTGCATTTGGTTCCTGAGCCTTCAGTGGGGACTTACCCGACTTAATCCACCTCTTAATACCACCACTATCACGGCGCAGTTATAGAAACCATCGATACAATACAAAAATGCAATATAACAATGTGTGGCATTACAGAGAGAGAGTCATTTTGCATATGGAGGGTGAATACCATTTTACTAAAGCAAGCTCCAAACCTCTACACTACAACCGCAACTCTGTCACTTACATCATCTGGAGCAGTTCAGAATCAGTATTTGTCTAATAACATGATTAAAACATAAAAAATTTAAATAAAATACAACCTACTCACCAGAGATGCAGACTCAAAATGCATACTCATAATGTGCACCTCTACTCAGAGGCTGTAAGCCAGTGGTACCGTTAGTAAGTTAGTAACCTAGAAGTGGCAAACAAACCCTTTCCCGGGCTGAGACAAGCTAGCTAGCTTCAGGGTTGGCCGACCTCTCCTCACGATGTCTATCTTTTCTGGAAAAGTCCGCCATGAATTTATAAGAATGTCCGAGGCCAAATCAATTTCTCTTCCTCCGTCAGCTATTGTGGGCGTAAAAAAAAGTCTAACACAGATGTACTGATGTATGCAGATCGCTACAGATGTGTTTTTCCAGTCAAACTTAGTTGTAACAGTTTCATTCTGACCAACCAATCAGAGGAAGGAAAAATGCTGACGCTATTCTGGGCCAACTAGCTGAGACGAATTTGAAATCTGATTGATTAAAGAAACAAATGTATTTATTATAGAGACTTAGGTAAAAAGGTCCTCAGTACAGACTTTGAAGGCCCTGGGCAGATTAGATTGACATGGTAGCACATAGAGGCTGAAATCTGATTGGACGAAAAAAAATCTAACATCCACATACACGTACTGGAAGCAGTGCAGTCAAGAGAAATGCTACGAAAAGAAGAGAATAAACTGTTGGGAATAAATTAATACAATTTCATGGAACAAATATTAGAATTTAGGTCGTAAATGTAGGATAGTGCTTCTGATAGTGTTTAGGCCAGCAGAGAAGGCTTTGCTGGCAATGACCACCCACCACTGGTATAATGTGCTATGCTTATTCTATCTTTAGGAGAATTTAAACAAGCTGATGACCAACCTGAAATCAACTCATCCTCATTTTGTGCGCTGCATCATCCCCAATGAGACAAAGACTCCAGGATCCATGGAGAATGCTCTGGTAATGCACCAGCTGCGCTGTAATGGTGTGCTGGAGGGCATCAGGATCTGCAGGAAGGGCTTCCCCAACAGGGTCCTGTATGGTGACTTCAAACAAAGGTAACATTTAAGTTGCCCATTAATTTAATGCTTGACACACTAGAGACATATTTTTATATATTAATTTTGATAAACATTTTTTCTAATTAGACAAAGACCATATGCATGTTTGACCCTTGTGCCTCTACAACTGCACCTTCCAAAGTGATCAATATTATTATTTTGTCATTTTAGATACCGCATTTTAAATCCTGCTGCTATCCCTGAAGGTCAGTTTATGGACAGCAGGAAGGGAGCAGAAAAGCTGCTGGGATCCCTGGACATTGATCACACCCAATACAAGTTTGGCCACACCAAGGTGCTATTATATTACATGTAAAGAAAGTTCACCCAGACTGGCGGAAAAAGTTAATTTGCCCAGATTCCGTCTATATTATGTACCTTAATTAAATCATTCTTATGATTTAAATCACAAAGGTGTTCTTCAAGGCTGGTCTCCTGGGTCTCCTCGAGGAGATGAGAGATGAACGTCTGGCTCTCATCCTCACTGGTATTCAGGCCCGGGCTCGTGGTCTTATATCAAGAATGGAATTCCAGAAAATTGTTGAGCGGCGGTAATTTTGTGTATTGTTTATTCTTTATAGAGTGGCTGACTGGTATTAAATAACTTACCAATAGCCTAAAACTTTTATGTATGATCTTGTAGAGATGCATTGCTTGTGATCCAGTGGAATATCCGTGCATTCATGGGGGTCAAGAATTGGCCCTGGATGAAACTCTACTTCAAGATTAAACCACTGTTAAGGTCAGCCGAAGCAGAGAAAGAGATGGCCAACATGAAGGAAGAATTTCTGAAACTGAAAGAAGCCTATGCCAAATCAGAAACTCGCAGAAAGGAGCTTGAGGAGAAAATGGTCACAATTCTGCAAGAGAAAAATGACCTTCAACTCCAAGTTCAGACTGTGAGTTTACAGTAATTGCACAATTAACATGATAAAGTGCAGATTTCATAAAATAAATGTATACTAAATGATAATGAATGCATAAACAGGAGCAAGACAATCTTTGTGATGCTGAGGAGCGATGTGAGGGATTAATCAAAAATAAAATCCAACTTGAAGCAAAAAGCAAAGAGTTGACTGAGAGACTGGAAGATGAGGAGGAAATGAATGCTGAGTTGGTTGCTAAGAAGAGAAAGCTGGAGGATGAGTGCTCTGAATTGAAGAAAGATATTGATGATCTGGAGCTGACCCTGGCCAAAGTGGAGAAGGAAAAACATGCCACTGAAAATAAGGTAGGTTATACTATTATAATGTTTGCAGAATGGATTTATAAAATGGTCCATTTATATGATATTCTTGTATTTCAAACCAGGTTAAAAATATGACTGAGGAAATGGCAGCTCTTGATGAAATTATTGCCAAGCTGACCAAGGAGAAAAAAGCTCTCCAGGAAGCACATCAGCAAGTACTGGATGATTTGCAGAGTGAGGAAGACAAAGTCAACACTCTGACCAAAGCCAAAGCTAAACTTGAGCAGCAAGTTGATGATGTTAGTACTTGTCTCACTGTTCCATTACGGGTCACCACAGCGGATCATCCTTCGCCATACTTCTCTGTCCCCTACATCTGCCTCTTTCAAATTAACTACCTGCATGTCTTCCCTCACCACATTCATAAACCTCCTCCTTGGTCTTCCTCTTTATCTCTTTCCTAGAGGCTCAATCCTCAGCATTCTTCTACCGATATATAACCCATGTCCCTCCTCTGCACATGTCCAAACCATCTCAATCAGGCTTCTCTCACCTTGCCTTCAAAACGTCCTACATTAAAAAACGCCCTAACCCTAACCCATAAATTATTAATCTCCCAAAAAGAGATATTCAGTTATTATATTTATATATTTTTTCAGCTTGAAGGATCACTGGAACAGGAAAAGAAACTGCGCATGGACCTTGAGAGATCAAAGAGAAAACTTGAAGGTGACTTAAAATTGACTCAGGAGAATCTTATGGACCTGGAAAATGACAAGCAACAGCTGGAGGAAAGGATGAAAAAGTAAGTTGCTAACAATAATCATAGAATATTAGTGTAACAATAAACTACTACTAAACTTTATGTTTGGTACCATTATGCACTTATGTTTATTAAAACCTTAGGAAAGACTTTGAGATTAGCCAGCTCAACAGCAAAATCGAGGATGAACAAGCAATGGCATCCCAACTCCAGAAGAAACTTAAAGAGTTGCAGGTAACCTGAGAGATCACTGGGATGATGAGTTTTCTTATTCCTTCAACCCTTCAGCTGTGCTTACCATTAAATCTTACGTTGTAGGCCCGCATAGAAGAACTGGAAGAAGAGTTGGAGGCTGAGAGAGCTGCTCGTGCAAGGATTGAGAAACAAAGGGCAGATTTGGCTCGGGAACTGGAGGAGATCAGTGAGAGGCTGGAGGAGGCTGGTGGTGCCACTGTTGCCCAGATTGAAATGAACAAGAAGAGAGAGGCTGAGTTCCAGAAACTGCGTAGGGACCTTGAAGAGGCCACCCTGCAACATGAGGCCACTGCTGCAACTTTTAGAAAGAAACATGCTGACAGTGTAGCAGATCTGGGAGAGCAGATCGACAACCTTCAGAGAGTGAAGCAGAAGCTTGAGAAGGAAAAGAGTGAACTGAGACTAGAGCTGGATGATGTGGTCTCCAACATGGAGCAGATTGTTAAGTCCAAGGTAACACTGAATAATTATGTAGTCTATACAGACATGCAGCTTTTTGACTTTTGGTTTCCATAATATTAAGTTTCTTTATTCTTTTGTGCAGACAAACCTTGAAAAGATGTGCAGGACACTTGAGGACCAGATGATTGAGTATAGAACTAAGTTTGAGGAAGGACAACGCAGCATCAATGACTTCAACATGCAAAAAGCTAAACTGCAAACAGAGAATGGTAAGGACTAAGCTAAAGAATGAGGTGTGTGTTCTAGGTGTTATTAAAGTAGGTAACTGAAACCAATCTGTAATCAAGGCGAACTCACAAGACAACTGGAAGAAAAGGATTCCTTGGTCTCTCAGCTGACCAGATGCAAGCAGTCCTATACACAGCAGATTGAGGATCTCAAGAGACAACTTGAAGAGGAAATAAAGGTATTTCTACAATTGGTGCTTTGAACAGTGCAATATAAAATAATGCTAAAAGGAAAAATATAATAATAATCCAAACACTCGAAACACTTTTTTCTAGGCTAAGAACGCCCTGGCTCATGCAGTGCAGTCGGCTCGTCATGATTCTGACCTGCTCAGAGAGCAGTATGAGGAGGAGCAGGAGGCTAAGGCTGAGCTGCAGCGCAGTCTCTCCAAAGCAAACTCTGAGGTAGCTCAGTGGAGGACCAAGTATGAAACTGATGCTATCCAGAGAACAGAAGAATTGGAGGATGCAAAGTAAGACCGTACTGAATTTTTAGATTTCTATCTAGATATGTGTGCACAATAACATCGCAGTTGTTGTAAAACAGAAAGTCCATTTTGAAAGTCCACAAGAAACATACACTTTTTTTTTTCTTCCAGGAAAAAACTGGCTCAGCGTCTGCAAGATGCAGAAGAAGCTGTGGAAGCTGTAAATGCTAAATGCTCCTCTCTGGAGAAGACCAAACACAGACTGCAGAATGAGATTGAAGACCTCATGGTTGATGTTGAAAGATCCAATGCTGCTGCTGCTGCTCTGGACAAGAAGCAAAGGAACTTTGACAAGGTGACATTATTATAACTTTCCTTTCTAAATTGTTTGCATTATGTAACTTTATTTACACTATATAAACAAACGTTTATGGACACCTGGCCATAAGATTTATATGTTCTTTTCGAATATCCCATTCCATATTTCCTCCACTTTGCTATTATTATAACCTCCCTTTTCTGATATAGTTTGCAGTGTGGTTGTAGAGATTTGTGTTAGTAAGTGGGTTAGTAAAGACAGGTACTGATGTAGGAAGTGGGGTCCAACACTGTTAACAATAAAGTTTCAGCTGGCTCAAAATTCCATGTGTAAATTAACCTTTTCAAATAATACAGGTCCTGGCTGAGTGGAAGCAGAAATATGAAGAGTCACAGTCTGAACTGGAGAGCTCCCAAAAGGAGGCCCGATCTCTAAGCACTGAGCTCTTCAAACTGAAGAACTCTTATGAAGAGTCCCTTGATCACCTGGAGACCATGAAGAGGGAGAACAAAAACCTCCAAGGTACCTTTGTTTGTGTGAGATATTAAAGATGGTTGCATGTTCTACAAAAAAAAAAATTACAAAATTGACAAACTTTACTTTGTTAAACAGAGGAGATTTCTGACCTCACTGAGCAAATTGGAGAAGGTGGTAAGAGCATTCATGAACTGGAGAAAATCCGTAAACAGCTGGAGCAGGAAAAGGCAGAGATTCAGACTGCACTGGAAGAGGCTGAGGTACACTTGCACAGATTTATATTCTCCTAATACATGGAATATTTATACATTATGCAATATTTATTAAACATATATGAACTTTACATTTAATCCCCTAAGATAAAATAATTGCAGTGATGTAAATAAAGCATCTTAGTATTATTGATTCTATTAGGCTTCTCTTGAGCATGAAGAAGGAAAGATCTTGCGGGCCCAACTGGAGTTCAACCAGGTAAAGGCGGACATTGAACATAAACTAGCTGAAAAAGATGAGGAGATGGAGCAGGCCAAGAGGAATCAACAAAGAATGGTGGACACCCTGCAAAGCTCTCTAGAGTCTGAGACTCGCAGCAGAAATGAAGCTATGAGGCTGAAGAAGAAGATGGAGGGAGACCTAAATGAAATGGAGATCCAGCTCAGCCAGGCTAACAGGCAGGCAGCAGAGGCCCAAAAACAACTCAAGAGTCTCCATGGACATATGAAGGTATTCCATTACATTAAATAAAATTTATTCTACAATGCACAAATGTAATAAGTAACTCTGGGGGAAAAAATACCTGCATTGCTAGATGCAAATCTCAATTATTATTATTTTTATTATTATTTTTTTTATTAAACACAAAAAACATTTTTGTAGGATGCTCAACTGCAGCTGGATGATGCTCTCCGTGCTAATGATGATTTCAAAGAGAA
>JAAIIK010018622.1:4471-18961 GCA_014706435.1 Silurus glanis | reverse complement strand
ACACACACACACACACACACACACACACACACACACACACACACACATCATGCTCGGAGCAGATCTTCTCTTGTATATTTCCAGAGGCTTCGATTAACTTGTGCTTCTTCCAGAAAGGAACTTCGTAGTGAGGTTTCAGATGAGTTTCACAAAAGGAAGCCAGACACATCAGACAGGACTTGACGGCTTTGCGTTTTCTCCCACTGCATAAATCACATTCCACATTTTCAGGTCCAGCATCACATCTTCAGTTTCTCCACCACTTCTTCCAGCATGTTGTTTCTGTGTAGAACAGGCCTTGGATTGAAAGTGTGTCTGCACAGAGGACAGCTGTAGACACCATTCCAATTCTCCTGATCCCAGGAGCCATTAATACACACCTTACAGAAACTGTGACCACACGGGGTAGCCACTGGATCCTTCAGAAGATCCAGACACACTGGACATCTGAACTGATTTACTGAAAGCTGATCTACTGAAAGGCTGGATTCAGCCATTTTCTTGCTCTGAGATTCGCTTTCACTGAAATCTACTTCTTGGTTCTGTGTGTGTGTACAGAGTGTGTGTTTGTGTGTGTATACAAAGTGTGTAATAGGAGAAGAAAGGCAGCGAGGTTCTAAATAAGGTGAATTATAATCCACTAAGTGTGAAATCCTGCTCTCGGTGACTGTTAATCAGGTGATTGAGGTAAATAACTTCCAGTGTGGATGATGAAACCAAATGTTGTGATCTCACGAGCTCCTTGTCTGCGGTCAATTCAACCGCGCTTTTATTATTATTTTTTTTATTATTATTTATTTGTCCTTACTTGCGTGCCTAATCGTGTACTTACGGTATGGGTGCTTGAGATGAGCGAATCCAGATTCATCCAGGTAAAATAACCCGATTCTTTATATGACTCAGGATTCATGAATCATTCTCTTCTTTGACGTGTATCACTTGAGTTATTTTGTTACTAACACCAGATATAAATACAAATTGTAAATTACAACATTTAGTCGTTTAACTTGTTGTTAGCAAGCAACTGTAGCAACACGTAGCTGACTGAGTTGTGAATGAAGTGAATAGGGGACTCGTGAGACTCGGATCTGGCAAAGCTTTAACAAGGACAGTGGGGAAAAACAATAGGTTACCTTTGTAACCCCGGTTCTCTGAAACATCGAGTGGAGAGATCCACCTATGGGAAGGGCATCTGTACCTGACCTCTGCAGAAGCATCCAATTGCACCAAGTCTGGCTTGACAGACAGGAGCGCGTGCCCAATGGCAGGTAAGGTAACGCCCCTTACCCGAGTGCATAAGGCACCTGCACGCGCTAGCTTTCCTCAGTGAGCATATTCGCTTCTCGTGCAGCAAGCGGGGCAAACTTGGTGGATCTCTCCACTCGATGTTTCAGAGAACTGGGGTTACGAAGGTAACCTATTGTTCTCTTTCATCATCTCTAGGCCCTGTAAGACAGAGGACGGCCAAAAAGGTGGTGCTCGGCACGTCACAAAGCAGCAGACTTAACCTACTGCGCGGGGTAAAAAACCCAGCCATGAAAAAAAACACGACATGTGGTAACACGCATGTTCGAACCTCGCCGATGTCCAACAAGTGAGCCGCCTGCAGGAAGAAGAACATGTTTATAAACATGTGAATGGACCAACCTGGGTGTCAGGAAAAGGGGAGACTATTTGATTAAAACATACATAACTAGGCCGGGCAGACAGGGTTGAAAGGAGTGCAGGCCTAGTAGCACGTGGCTACGAAGAGCCCACACTTAAGACCACATGAGTCACCGGGGTAACATCAAGCCGGTATTACCTAACAAAGGTGTGCGGAGAGGACCAGCTCGCAGCGGCACAAATGTCCTGCAAGGGAACTCCCCCAAACAGAGCCCAAGAAGCAGCCGAGCCTCTAGTGGAGTGAGCTCTAAGTCCACCTGGAGGCTGCACGCCCCTAGATTCATACGCTAAGGAGATGGCTTCCACAAGCCAGCGAGAGAGGCGTTGCTTAGAGATGGGATTCCCCGTGTTTGGCGAGGCCCAAGAGATGAAGAGCTGGTCGCTCCTTCAAAAAGAGTTTGTCCTGTCCATGTAACCCCGTATGGCATGCACAGGGCACAAAGCATTCAACCTCTGGTCCTCCGCAAAGAAAAAAGGAGGCAGGTGAAAGGCGGAGAGCTCAATCACATCACCAGTGAAAGCTGGAAAGCATTTAGGCATGAAGGCTGGGTTAGGCCTAAGCAAAACCTTATCTCCATTGAGCGAGAATCTGGTGCACGAGGAATGAACCGAGAGTGCATGCAAATCACTGACACATTTGGCGGAAGCCAAAGCCAGAAGCAGAGCCGTCTTGAAGGACAGCAGCTTGAGGGAGATATCCCCCAGGGGCTCAAAAGGCTGTTGGGCCAGCACCTCCAGCACCATGGAGAGATCCCTATCCGGGACTACACTTCTGGTGACCGGTAGGAGCGGCGCGCGCCTTTCATAAATCTACGGATAAGGGGGTGCTGTCCCACCGTAGTGTTGCCGAAACCGGCATGACACGCAGCGATAGCCGCTAAATAGACCTTAATAAGCGAAAAGGTTCTGCCATGATCAATAAGGTCCTGCAAAAAGCCCAGAATATCAGCGACTGAGCACAAATATGAAACGAGCTGGAGCTTCTCGCACCACACCTCAAACAAGCCACGCCACTTGCAATCATAGAGAGAACGTGTGGAAGAGGCCCTGGCATTCTGAATTGTGGCAATAGCATGCGGGGGAAGCCCCAAATTGTTTAAATTCGCCCTCTCACGGGCCAGGCCCAGAGAGCCACCCTGTCTGGGTGAGGATGATAGATTTCCCCGTTCGCTTCGGCCAGGAGGTCCGTGCACAACGGGAGGGGCCAAGACTCCGCATATAGAAAAGGAATTATCTCCGCTAGCCAAGGTGCCTTGGGCCACCTGGGAGCTATGAGGATCAGAGACAAACCCTGCAGTGAGACCCTGGCCAGGGTCGGGGTTATCAGGCAGAGCGGAGGGAAAGTGTAGAGCAGCGGGCTGGGCCATGGATGAGCCAGAGCGTCCACGCCGAGGGGGGCATCCTTGTCCCGAAGCGAGAAGAACATAGGACAGTGGGCATTTTCGCGCGAGGCGAAGAGATCGACGGTTGCCTGGCCGAACCTCTCCCATAGCAGCCTCACTGAGGGTAGAGCCGCCACTCTCCGTAGAGCGGGTTTCCCCTCGACAAAAGGTCTGCACCCCTGTTTAAAAAGCCCGGGACGTGAGTCGCCCGTAACGACAGGAAATGGCATGTGTTCCATACCAACAGCCTGTGAGCTAGAGAGTGAAGCTTGGAGAAGCGCATGCCGCCTTGACGGTTGATATGTGCTACAGCTGTCGTATTGTCACAGCGCACCAGCACATGATGCCCCTGCAGGCAGGGCAAGAAATGTAATCTGAGACATGTAATCTGAGACATGTGCGATACTGTATCCGCGCTCCTTCCCTAAACCGCGAGAGACAGTTCATGAGTGAGGAAATGCGCTACTGTGACAGGCGCATGCGCATCAGAACGGAATTCAGCTCCAAACCCAAGAATATGACCTCCTGAGCGGGAGTGAAATTGCTCTTGTTCACATTGACTCTGAAACCGAGCGCAGCGATGTGTGAGAGCACACGGGCAGTGTTTTGAATCACTTTCTCTCTCGAATCGGCTATAATAAGCCAATCATCTATGTATGTCAGGATCCTGAGACCCGCTGTTCTCAGCGGCACAAGCCCCGCCTCCGCACACAGACAAAACGTCCTCGGACTCAGAGCGAGCCCGAAAGGAAGGACCGTGAATTCGTAACACATGCCTTGGTGGGAGAAACGAAGGAATTTCATGTGTGGAGGATAGATGTTTATGTGGAAAAAAAGCATCGCTCAGATCGATCGAGCAAAACCAAACGTTCTGCTGTTTTGAACGAATAAGAGAGGTGTGTGATAACATTCTGAAGTTGTATTTCCTTAAATGTTTGTTCAACACTCTGAGATCCAGAATAGGACGGAGAGAACCGTCCATTTTCGTGACCAGGAAATAGCGAGAGTAAACACCCTGATTGCTTAGATGTGGGGATACAACTCGAATCGCTCTCTTCTCAAGAAGAGATGAGATTTCGTCCTTCAGAATGTGAGCGGAGCTCACGTCTGTATGGGACCATACCACTCCGTTGAACCGTGGGGGTGTTTTGGCAAACTGAAGTCTGTAACCCCTCGTGACTGTGTGAATCACCCATTCGGGGGCTGAGACAGACAGCCAGCCTGTCACGTGACTCCCGAGCGTCCCCACACAGCCCAGTGGAATGCCGAGAGCCGATCCGGCTGGATCGCTCATTAATGGTGCAATGGCGCCATCTAGTGGCCAAACTAGAGACGACATGCGGGGATCTGGGGAAAATTTCTCTCCCAGTTCCACGGCTGCGGCTGCGGGAATGACGTCCCGTCTTCCTAGGAAGACACAATTTGAAAGCCTCGTCCTCCTTCTTTTTATCATCGCAGCATTGCTGCATGAGCGCAACAGCCAGGCCAAAAAGAGCTTGACCAGGTTCAACCGGCGCTCCTGCGATGCGACGTTTCTCACTATCAGGGAGACTGGATAGATTGAGCCACAGCGCGCATTCTCCAACCACCGATAAAGCCATAGAGCGCCTGCTCGCTTGGACAGCTTGACGGGCATTGCGGAGAACAAGGTCGTTAACCGTGACAATCTCCTTCCAGAGATCGGGCGATGACGACCCTTTCTCCAGTTGTTGACCCAAATCAAGCAGGAGTTCTGGCAGTTCTGACAACAGCGAGGAGACATTAAGAGCTCGAATAGAAATAGCTGAGGCTTTATACGATGCCTGATGAATCGACGCAGAGAAGCGATCCATCTTACCCGGAAGGACGAGCTTAGGTGGGGCGAGCAGCCCGCCCTGAGATGGGTTAAGGTGTCCGGTGATGGAAGGCTCGATAACGGGGGGATCATGCCAAGACTCACCATAACCTTAACTTCAAGCCCCGCAAGACCGTGTTTCAGATCGAGCGGATCTCCCCAGCAATATTTCATGTGTTTCGCACATGCAGGGAGGATGGGAAGAAGCTGCTTTCTCGGGCCAGTAGGAGGTCCCAGAAGCTTACCGTCATATACGTCTCTCTCCTGATCCCAAGCATTCAGGAGAGCCGGCCATTCGATACTGAGCCACGTGGCAGTGCGTTCACAAAGCTCCAGCAGTACCGATTGAGGTGGGGCGGAGGGAACCTGAGGGGCGGCGGATGACGGGGTGGCTTCCTCGTCATCCGAGCCATCAAAAAGGTCCGCCTCGACCTCATCCCCGGAACCTGTCAGTCCTTCGGGGAAACAGTCGTCGACCGGTAGCAAATCCTCGAGCGGGGAAGGACACAGGTCACAAGAAAGTTGCACCACGGGAGGCCCCCAGGTGCGCAGCGGCGTCGCCTTTTTCTCCCTCCGAGTCGGAGAGCTTGAAATCGACACACTGTGAAGCGGCCGTTTTGAGCCTGCGACGCAGGAGCTTTTTCGGGAGCGCCAAGCAATGACTACAGTTCTCCGGGAGGTCAATAGCTTCTTTTGCATGCTTGAGACCCATGCCTAACAACGCAAAAGGGATGGGAATCCCTTGCGGCGATGAGTGCGCTGCACGCGGCTGGGCAGGCTCGCGATAGGTTGTCCACCGGTGTAGCCGGTGCCGCTTTAGAAAGCGCCATGAAAAAAAGGTAAAAGAAGCAGGCGGGCAGCCTATAGAAAAAAAGGAGTGCGAGCGTGGGTGGCTCGCGAAGCTAACCTGGCTGAGGACGAGCACGTCCAGTGAAGGCTGATCAGACGATATGTCCTCCTGAAGACAAAAAAAGTTCAGTCCAAGAACCAGGGAGCTGTGAGGTAGGATAGTAGAAGTCGTGAGAAGCGAATGTTAACTGAGGAAAGGTAAAGTCTGTCAAGCCAGACTTGGTGCAATTGGATGCTTCTGCAGAGGTCAGGATGCCCTTTCCATAGGTGGATCTCGAACACGAAATGATGAAAGAGAAAAACATGGGAGAAAATGGCGACATCTGGTGGACAAAAGTAGAACATCATTCGTGGCACATCCTCGAATTCTTACAATAAATTAATAAAAATGAAAAGCAATTATATAAAAGTAGAACAAGTCATTTCTGGTTTCATTATATATTTCCCGGGTGGAACCTAACGCTCCCAGCACATCAACTCCGCGTGCTTCTCTGCCCAGGCCCAGCGCCACCCGGCCTTCGAGATCTCGACCGAGAACCGCTTCGCCCCTCTCCGCGAGACGGAACGCGATACCGTGATTCTTGGAGATAACATCGTCCGGCATGTCCGCGCTACCGGAGCTAAAGGTAAGGTGCACACTCGCTGTTCTCCTGATGCTCGTGTTCTCGATGTCGCTGCGCAGGTACCCGCGATCCTGAACGAGAACTTCGGAGCGGTTGTTCTCCATGCTGGAGCGAACAACACCAGGCTGAGGCAAACGGAGATCTTAAAGAGGGATTTCAGGATACTGGTGGAGACGGTACGCAGCACATCACCCACAACGAGGATCATTGTGTCAGGACCTCTTCCCACTTACCAGCGAGGGGTTGAGAAGTTAAGTAGACTTTTAAATGAATGGTTACAGTCATGGTGTCGAGAGCACAAACTTCTCTTTGTTAATAACTGGAACTGTTTCTGGGAGCGTCCTAGGTTCTTCCGCCCTGATGGCCTGCACCCCAGCAGAGTTGGAGCAGCAGTGCTATCAGATAACATCTCTAGGATACTTCACACCATCTGACTGGTAAGACATCAGGAAATCTTCAACTATGAGAACACATACAACAGACCAAATAGTTACAAGTGAGCACACAGCCCAGTTTATAGAAACCATATCTATTCCCCGTGTAGCAAAACCAAGAATTAAATACACAAGATCCAGAAATAATCTTATTACAGTTAAAACTGAAAAATGCCAGATAAACAAACACAACAAAGTTCTAAAGTTTGGTCTTTTAAACATTAGATCACTTGCACCCAAAGCACTGATTGTAAATGAGATGATCACAGATAATAATCTCGATGCACTCTGTCTCACTGAGACCTGGATTAAACCAGGTGATTATATGGGTCTAAACGAGTCTACATCGTCAGGATATGTTTATAAGCATGAGCCCCATCAGACTGGTCGTGGGGGTGGTGTAGGAACCAATTACAGTGCCTCTCTTAATGTTAGTCAGAGATTAGGTTTCAGTTTTAAATCATTTGAAGTGCTCGTTCTTAAAATTGTACTTTCAGACATACATAGAAAACTCGCTCTGGTAACCGTGTACAGACTCCCAGGGCCCTACACTGATTTTCTTCAAGAGTTTGCTTGTTTCCTTTCAGACCTCTTGATCAATTTTGATAAAGTGCTGCTTGTAGAAGATTTTAATATTCATGTAGATGATGCAAACGATGCTCTAGGATTATCATTTGTCAACTTATTAAACTCTTTTGGGGTTAAACAAAACGTCACCGGACCAACTCACCGTTTTAACCACACACTAGACTTAATAATATCCCATGGAGCAGACGTCACTGATATAGATATTTTACCTCAGAGTGATGACATCACGGACCATTATCTCATACTGTACACACTACCGGTAGAGCAGATTAGCCGTGTATCACCACATTATCGACTTGGTAGGACTATTGTTCCAACCACTAAGGACAGATTCGTAAATAACCTGCCCGATTTATCTAAATTTCACACTAAACCCATAACTGCTGATAATCTTGATGAAATGGCTAACAATATAGACCTTATCCTAACTAGCACATTAGACACTGTTGCCCCCATGTGGTTAAAAAAGGTTAGAGAACAAGCACCTGCACCTTGGTATAATAGTCATACGCATGCCCTGAAGAGAACAGCACGTAATCTGGAGAGAAAATGGAGGAAAACTAAATTGGAGGTATTTAGAATTGCGTATAAAGACAGTATGCTCAGCTACAGACAGGCGCTAAAAGCTGCTAGAGCTGAACACCTGAGCAAACTCATAGAAAATAACAAAAACAATCCCAGGTTCCTTTTCAGTACAGTAGCTAAACTAACTACAAATCAGGGATCTGAAAAATGTATTCCATCACAGTTTAGTAATAAGGACTTTATGAATTTCTTCACTGAAAGAATTTATAACATTAGAAAAACAATTGTGGCAGTTCAACCTCTGACAGCATCTCCTGACACAGTGTCACCTTCAACTCCACAACTACACTGTTTTACATGTATAGGACAGGAAGAGCTGTATGATGTTATTATCAAAGCTAAATCAACAACATGTCAGTTAGATCCCATTCCTACTAAACTACTGAAGGAAGTGTTATATACAGCTGGTGAGCCTCTTCTCAATATTATTAACTCCTCACTATCGTTAAATCCCTCAAGCTAGCAGTTATTAAGCCCCTCATTAAAAAACCTAATCTGGATCCAAACACGCTATTGAATTACAGACAAATTTCAAATCTCCCATTTATGTCTAAGATTTTAGAAAAGATTGTCGCTGCCCAGTTATGTTCCCATTTGCAAGAGAACAATATCTTTGAAGAGTTTCAGTCAGGTTTTAGGCCCCATCATAGCACAGAAACTGCCCTAGTTAAAATCACTAATGACCTGTTTTTAGCTTCAGACCAAGGCTACATCTCTCTATTAGTTTTACTAGATCTTAGTGCTGCGTTCGACACTATAGATCATGATCTTCTCCTCGATCGCCTACAGAATTACATCGGCATTCAGGGACAGGCATTAAGCTGGTTTAAATCCTACCTGTCTGATCGTTACCATTTCGTAGATTTAAATGGAGAGCTATCCAGGCTAATGCTAGTAAATTATGGCGTGCCACAAGGGTCAGTTCTAGGACCCCTGCTTTTCACAATATACATGCTTCCGTTAGGAAATATTATTAGAAGGCATGGAATTAGCTTCCATTGTTATGCTGATGATACCCAGCTATATATCTCATCTAAACCAGGCGATACAGGTCAATTAGCTCGGATAACTGAGTGTGTTAAGGAAATAAGAGATTGGATGACCCATAACTTTCTGCTATTAAATTCTGATAAGACAGAGGTTTTGCTCATCGGCCCAAAAACCAGTACACAGAAGCTCCAGCATCTCAACCTGCATTTAGACGGATGTTGTGTAACCACTAGTTCAACGGTAAAAGACCTGGGAGTTATTTTAGACAGCAACTTATCTTTTAAAAATCATATCAACCAAGTTACAAAAACAGCCTTCTTTCACCTTAGAAATATTTCTAAGCTAAGAAATATGTTGTCTATATCCGATGCAGAGAAGCTCGTCCATGCGTTCATGACCTCCAGAATAGACTACTGTAATGCATTACTAGGTGGATGTCCTGCATCATTAATAAACAAGCTTCAGTTAGTTCAGAATGCAGCAACAAGAGTCCTCACTCTTACTAGGTCAAGAAAATACGATCACATAACCCCAATCTTATCATCCCTACATTGTCTTCCTGTTAAGTTTCGAATAGACTTCAAACTACTGCTTCTCACGCTACAATCCGTCACGCTCCCTGAGATCTCAAAACACTGGACTTCTAGTAGTCGTTACAGGATGCAGAAAAACAAGTTCATGCTTTTGTTACTTCTAGATTAGACTACTGTAACGCTTTACTGTCTGGGTGTGCGAGTAAGTGCAGAAATAAGCTTCAGTTGGTTCAGAATGCAGCAGCAAGAGTCCTCACTAGATCTAGGAAATATGACCACATCACCCCTGTTTTAATCAGTCTACACTGCTCCCAATCAAATCTCGCATTGATTATAAAATACTACTACTGACGTATAAAGCACTTAACGGTCTCGCACCGCAGTATCTGAGTGAACTTCTGTACCAGTATGATCCTCCACGCCTACTTAGATCAAAAGGTGCAGGCTATCTGTTGGTACCTCAAATAATGAAGACTACAGCAGGGGGCAGATCTTTCTATTATAAAGCCCCACAGTTATGGAACAGCCTTCCAATCAATGTTCGGGACTCAGACACAGTCTCAGTATTCAAGTCGAGGTTGAAAACGTATTTATTTAGTCAAGCCTTTTATCAGTAGATTTTTTTCTTAGGTAAAGGCGCAGATCTGTAGGGAACATGGATATAGAGTGTTTGGTGAACTGGGATATTTGTATGCTGTCGTCCCCTCACTTTTACACGTTCACTCAGGTTTGCTGAGGGTGGTGTGGTGGGTCGTCTCTTATCCCAGAGTCTTGCCGGAGTCCAAACTGCACAGTGATATTAACTTTCATACAACAATAAAGACACATAATAATCCATATTCTTCTCCTCCTGTCACCCTTCTTCTCTCTTTCTCTCTTGCTCTCTCTCTCTCTCTCTCAGTCAAGTTAAACATGCTCCTGAGGCTCCAGTGACCACTGTTCCTGCCCCTCTCCCCCCTTTGTGGATCTTCCCACTTCATCCAGGCCTGCCTCTGGATAGTGTTCTCTATAATTGGAGGCCACTCTGTGCAGCTTGGGACGGTTTCTCATCAACGCCTTGGGTGGTTCCATGAAATTCTGGAGTAAGAACGGGCGCTTTTGAGGATGGATTGGACTGTAGCTAATGTCAACAGTCTGCTACATTGACTCAGGACTTCTTTTCACTTCTGATCACCATCACTGCACCCCGCAACATCGTATATCTGCTATAAATGGACATTCGGTGCAACCCAGATGAGGATGGGTTCCCTTTTGAGTCTGGTTCCTCTCAAGGTTTCTTCCTTATGCCATCTCGGGGAGTTTTTCCTTCGCCACAAACGCCACTGGCTTGCTCATCAGGGACAAACTTACTTATAAAGAACATATTCATTTTTAATCACCACATTATCTGTGTAAAGCTGTTTTGAGTTCATTGTTAAAAGCGCTATACAAATGTATTGAATTGAAAAAAAAATGTAAAATTGAATTGAATTGAATTGAATTAAGGTATCAATCCCTTGAATCCCAAACTAATTGGCCAACAAAAGCGATATATTTGTCAAAATCTCCTCGTAAATGTGTCGTAGGCTCCAATTATCACAGAATTTATCAAGAAACATTAAGATTGTCTTAACTGGAGGAGAGACAGCGCATTTAATGTACTGCTTGCACTACAATTTAACTATGATTTCTGTGTTGAGGTACTTTTAGAAAAGGTTTTCTTTATTTAAAACTTCTTGCTAAAACATATTTGCTGTGCATTGCAGGAGTTCTGATGGAAGGAGATGTTGTAAGGATGGATTCTTCTGCCTAAAGGGAAAATAATAAGAATATGTGTCTGCTGAGACCCTCGAAGTTCTCCACAAGACCTCCCCAAAGTATTAAACTTAGCTGAGCAGATGCCAAGTGCAATAACAACCACTGTAAAGCAGAACCAGAAAGACCGAACCAGTTTTGTAGCTGAATCAGTGATGTCTTGAGGTCAACTGGGTTAAAAGCAGCACTGGTGTCTAGAAGAACAAAACTGGATAAAGCACATGAGTATGGCTTTAATTTAAGATCATTTAATACTTTCAATAATAATTTCTGTGCCATGATAAGCCTAAAATCCAGACTAAATACATTATTTAGTGTATGAATTAAGAAAATAATTTATTACATTAATACAGCATTCACAATCAGCTTGAAGAAATTGTTAATACTGGAGCCATCAGTGTTTTATTTATTCAGAAATGGCCTGACAAGCTTTGTATTAAGATTCTGTGAACAAACACCTTGAACTAATCTGTAAGAGGTAAAAGAGAGGATATAAGATTGGAATAAGTCGTACCAGAAATTTCAGTAAATCAGTACGTTGTAACGTTCTCCTATTTAGAAGACTGAAAGACTCAAAATCTAGCGAGGTTTTAGATACCAGCTCTCCAACTTCTTAACATAGAAATTTAGTCAATTCAAGACTTACATGCTTATCTCATATAAATGGTCATGTGACATTAGACTGCATACTCTTCTTTTTTTAATGTACATTAAATGTACATTAAAATATAGCTGTATAGTGTACTGTATCCACTTGTTTTCATAGCCAACATGTGTTACATTAGCAGTGTATTTTACGGCAACATGTACTGCTAACAAGTACACCAATTCTGACTGAACCAGTTTCTGATTCATTATGATTTCTGATTTAGTGTAATTCTCAATCTGATGGATTCTATATTTATTTGGCAATTAGCAGTTAGGCATCAATACTGCCCTCTACTGGTCAATGTAGATTTGTAAGCCTTGTACGCGTCCATTTGTTAAAGAAGGTGCATCACATACAAAAAAAAAACAAAGAAGAGAAACGAGGTAAAAGGTTGCAGCACTTCTAAATCATTGTTTATTTTTGTATTTGAAAATGTATAAAAACTGGTACTGTTCATTTGCTTTTTCTTTCGATTAAATCACTTTTCCTCAACAAATCATGCAACACTCACACAAACAAGGAGAAGCTCTGTCTCTTCTCACTGCTCACCTTTATATTGTTCACAGCCTGTTTTAGTTCCTGCACCTTCTTCTGCTTCTTCTGGACTTTCTGCTGGGAATTTTTCTGCTCCTGAAGACAAAACACATTCTTTCAGAATTATAATTATGTTCTATTAGTTGGGAGTTTATGTCTATTATTCATGGGTAAAAACTGAAAACTAATAGATTAGTTATAATTTAAATAAAATGTGTTTCAATCATGAAAAAAATACATCAAAAATGTGTTTTCCTGAGTAAATGTAGAGAACACTTCACTGAGCTCGGTGAGTAGTTGAGTCCATTCACCTCTCATTTGATGAAGTGAAGAATTTTCTCTTAGACATAGAAAAGCAATTCTTCGTCATAATCCCTTAATAAAAATTTTTATTATTACTTTATATTGCAAATATGTCAAATGATATCAAACGACTTTACCATCCAGTGCAAATAAAGTGGAGATGTGATCTGCAAACTGAAGATCTGCAATCATCTCAAAAATGACCCCAGAGACCACACATTAAGGAAAGGGAGGGGGGGGGGGGATTGGATAGAATAGGCTCATGGACTAATTTAAGCCAAGTGTTATTAGGAGGTTTAGTTTGACTGTGAAGAACCACATCACTGAAATCAACACAACCCAAGCAGCATTTTATCATCAACTCTGGATCTTCACAACAAGAGGATTTAGAGCAGGACTCTGCCTCACTAATAGCACTGCATTGTGCATGAACACGTGATATTCTGTCAATGGAAACATTTGGACTTTGTCCAATTAAATCCTCCCGCCTGTGAGAAGTAGGAGAATGCTGGAGAATCAGGATGAAACGCACACTGAGAGATGTAAAAAACTAATAATGCAGTAGACCAGAGATCTGAGAACATGGAAGGGCTAGGCAAAGGCAGAAGGCGTCATAAGCAGAAGATATATCCAGATTAAACACAGGTCATTACTGAATGCTTCATGTGTGTTTTACTATAACATACAGAAAGTGAGTGGAGTAAGTGAAAAATAATCTTAGAATGTGGGGGAAAGTGCACCCTCTGATGGTCTGGAGGTAAGAAGTCTATCCCAAAAGCTTCCATGGGAAAGCTCGAAAAGTCTACATGTGATCATAGACAAGCAGAGCAATAAGTCATTATTTTGCACAGAGGTCTTTGATGTCTTCAAAGAAAATTCCACAGCTACACCATTTTATCTAAGAACTTGTTCTGGAGTGACGAAAACTATGGATCCAAAAGCATCTGGTTACCAAATCAAGTCTGTAGATGGAAAGGTAAACTTGTATGTTCTGCATGGGTCTATCTTAGGCCCACTGCTTTTTTCATTATATATGCTACCTCTGTTGTTTTATGTAGCACCAAGGTTCTGGAAAATCAGACTCAAAAGGGGAACCCATCCTCATTTGGATGACATAAAAAATGTGATTATAGATTATATACAGAACACTGGAGAGTGAGAACTAACATGAGCACTGACCTAGAATTAATACATTTAAGTGTTTTTCCTGCCTGAACACTCACACACTGATTCAGGAAGACTGATCTTTGGCTGATTTGTTGGATCAGGTGTGTTAGAAATTGAAGCTGAATGTGTGTTGAAATGAGCTTTGTATGGAGGACAGGAACATTCCAAATCAGGGTTGGGAACTTCTTATAAATTGTATCATAGTAATGATTTCTCCATTTCTTAAAACTATGTAACATTCATTTACAATTTAACAATTTCAATAATTATTTATCTACTGAGACAATAATCTCATAATGCATTAAGAATTAAACTAATTTTATTTGTCCTCAGTCTGAGCTGAAGGAGGAGCAGATGAAATTCCAGCAGAGACTCCAGGAGAAGCAGAAGAAGGTGCAGGAGCTGAAACACGATGTGAACATTATAAAGGTGAGCAGTGAGCAGAGACGGAGCTGCTCCTAGAAACACACACAACATGGACATCGAGTCATTTAGAGTCCCAGTAAGAGAGTGTGTGTGTGTGTGTGTGTGTGTGTGTGTGTGTGTGTGTGTGTGTGTGT
>JAAIIK010018614.1:0-14993 GCA_014706435.1 Silurus glanis | reverse complement strand
CTCTCTCTCTCTCTCTCTCTCTCTCTCTCTCTCTCTCTCTCTCTCTCTCTCTCCATTACCGCAAAAACTGACAATGAAATACTTAAAGTTTTAAATGTCTACTGTATTGAAATCTACATTTTTAAATCACAACATAAAATAGCATCAAGTTCAAAAAATTTTATTTGTTGTTTTGTTTTTGGATTTGTTAATTTGTTTTTGGATTTGTTGTTTTGTTTTTGGATTTGTTAATTTGTTTTTTGATTTGTTGTTTTGTTTTTGGATTTGTTGTTTTGTTTTTGGATTTGTTAATTTGTTTTTGGATTTGTTGTTTTGTTTTTGGATTTGTTGTTTTGTTTTTGGATTTGTTGTTTTGTTTTTGGATTTGTTAATGTGTTTTGCACTTCTCGGCCACCGTAAAATCCTCACTCAGTGACTCAAAATTTACAAAGCAGACATATGAAATGAACAAACGGTTAATATTACTGTCTTTGAGTTTTTATTATGTTTATTGGTCTGTTGCAGTTAACTTGCCGAGAGTAAACAGTAATTTTCGCACAATGGTTCCACTTTTTCCTCTCTCTCTCTCTCTCTCTCTCGCTCTCTCTCTCTCTCTCTCTCTCAGATTTTCTTTTTGTAAAAAAAAATATGGATGTAAATGAATAAACTAAATCAGTGCCACCCCATTTTATCTCAACAGAATATTTGAGACTTGATGGCATTCCAAATACAATTACCATTTCCACTTGCGGTGGCAGTTCCTGTTCACGTTGAGCCAAGAACAACAAGTCCATTAATACAATGCATAGTTGACAACAAACTGAAGAAACTGAAGAAACTTGTAAGAGGTGTAGATATTAACAGACTGTACTCTTCTGCAAACTGGAATGATGACGTTTCTCTACTGACGGCAGCAACTGTATGTGGGAATGAGGAGATTTGTAACTTTCTACTGGGAGAAAATGGAGATCCCAACATAAAGTCTGCAAATGGCCTCACACCTCTGCATTATGCTGCCATTACACCGGGAGTTCCACTGCATATTGTGAGAAGATTATTAGCTGCAAAAGCTAATCCAGATGGTCACAAAGAATGTTGTTTTTCACCATTACAATGTGCTGCCAGTAAGGACAGACTGGATATGTTCCAAGTACTTCTAGAAGCTGGTGCTGACCCTCAAAGAAATTATGGGTTTAACTCTGATTTTGATAACAAAGTAGAAACTCTTATTAATAAATTACCTGCAGGAAATGCTGCTGTAAAGAAATGCAGAATGTTTTTCAATTTTACTGCTATGGTTCCCAAAAAAATCTCAGCCAGAGGTTTTCCAATACTTCAAGGAACATTTTCTTGAGGAACATCCTATTAATCATCTAGTACTTTTTGAAATATATAATAATGTAACTGGCAGATTACAGGAACAATATCGGCAAAGTAGCATAAAGTGGATGAGAGACTCCATGAAATCAGAGATCTACATCAATGGATTTATCAAACGCTTTCCCAAAATTTCAAAGGAACACAGGATTTTTGCTATGAGCAGCTTACATGCTGTAATTTGCATGATGAAAAAAATATCCCCTGAGATATTGAATGGGATCGTACCCATTGTGATCAAATGCTTTCAGCCCACTAATACAGTGCAGGGAAATATGTTTAATCATCCTACACTACGTACTCTTTGTGTGACCATGGACAAGTTCTCGAAACAAAAACCTGCTGCTGATGGTCTTAACTATGTTGTTCTTGAAGAGTTATGCAATGCAATTATGCCGTTCACCAATCCTGACTGCTCAACAGATATCAGCATTCTTACTTACCATTTGTTTGCTGCTCTATATGAGTTTGTCCCAGAGCACATTAAGTCACGTGGATTAACCTCAGTGCCTGATAAGGTTCTTTTTGAAGTAGACGTAGGAATAGATGACGTACTTAAAGAGAAACTGCAAAAACTGGACACAAATCTCAGATGTCCTCAAAGCCCAGTGAATGGAAGTATCTTAGATGATGCAGAAGGGAGCAAGTCATCAACAAAGTCAAAAAAGAAGAAGAAGAAAAAAAAAAACAAAGCTATTCAGCAAGAAACAAGCCCAAAAGATGATGCTGTACAAGCACCAAAACTTAATTCAGATACCGCAAAAACCTCAGTTCAAGAGTCCACTGTGCGCCCATTTACAGCATGCACGGATGATACACCAGTGCCAAGAAAATGGCATTCAATCAGCCAACACTGGAAGCCCAAACTAGAGAAACTTGCTAGCATGGAAGCAAGTAACATTTATCACCTGGGGAACCTTACCATTAGTGAAAGCCCTGAATTTGAGATAGCAAAAGGAAGTGATGGAACTCGGGTTTTTCTTGGCCTGAGGGATGATGGCACTGAGGTAGCTGTCAAGCGAATGTTGAAGTCCAATTATCAAGATTTAAAAAATGAAGAGGAATTTCTACGCCTTCCTGAGCTTGAAGATCCTTCTATTGTCCGATATGTGGACTTTGCAGAGGATGACAAATTTGGATATCTTGTCCTTCAACTTTGTGAATACACACTAGAGGAATACATCCAGAACCATTTGCCAGAAGACAGTTCACAGCAGCTAAAGGTCCTGAAGAAAATTGTAAAAGAAGTGCTCTGTAGCCTGAAGGTTCTCCACAGCCAAGATACTAAAGTGCTTCATCGAGACATCAAACCTCAAAATGTTCTGATTGGTAGGAGTCCTAACTTATCAAACCTTTCTATATTTATTGTGAAATGATCACTGGTAAATGCATGCAGTTTTAATAGTATATTATTATTTAACAGATATAACTGGAAAGGCGAGATTAGCTGATTTTGGCATAAGTCGAAGGCTGAAGTTGGGAGAAACGACTTGCCGCACTAATGCTGCTGGAACAAAATGTTGGAAACCCAGGGAAACTGTTGATGAGGACAGTAACCGTGGCTACAAGAGGAGTTCTGATATTCAGGTTTGGATATTTAGCAGCATCCATATTAAATAGTAAAAAGGGTTTGGCTTTAAATCTTTGTTTATAATTCATTTAGGTTGCGGGAATGTTGGTGTATTACATCCTCTCTTGTGGACATCATCCATTTGGCAAAGGTCTCCGGTGTGAACTTAATATTTTTGAAGGGAAATATTCTTTAGAACACCTGGAGGATGAAATTGCGATGGACCTAGTGGAGTGGATGATCAGTCATGAGCCAAAGAACAGACCTAATGTAGAGGAGACTCTTTGCCACCCATTCTTTTGGACAGATGCATGGTAAGAGCTGCTTTGAGACAATGTTCATTGTTAAAAACCGCTATACAAATAAAAATAAATTTAATTGAATTAAAACATAACTAACAAATCATCAAGTGAGTGATGAGTAACATTATCTTGGATCTTACTTGTATTTTCTGATTTAATTTTTCTTTGCCAAATTGCCCAAATGTGCAAAGTGAGTTGTTGAATGTGTGTGCATAGTGCCCTGTAATTAAGTGGTATCCCATCAGTAATGAATTCATGATGATGTACACACTGTTCCTGGTATTGGCTGCAGATCCACTGTGACCATTACCAGGAAAGTAATTGAGAATAATTTGCAAAATTTTTGCAAATCACTAGCGAATGTTTTCATATGTTATAAGATATTATATAGATGTAATAAAAAAGCACAGTGTGTACAGGAATATCAGACAGATGATTACTCTATCAGTAATACTGAATACAATACATAGTGCCTAATTTTGATGAGTTTTGTGTGGAAGGAAACTGGTAAGATAGCATGCATTTGTAATGGACACCATGATTTTCATTCGGATTTTCTATTCAAAGATTTCCAACTCTAGTATTTACTAGAACTTGGGACCAGTTTGAAGTAAAATTGTGCCCTGTGCTCTGAGTGAAGTCTTTTATCTGTTCTTTTGTTAGCATTTTTATTGCATTTTGGTCATAAAATGAATTTATGTGCTGAGCTGATTATTTTTTATTAAAAAAAAGTGTGTGAAAATGTAGAAAAACTACATTTGGTAGTTTGCCATTTATTTCTTCTTTCTTTAATACAGACTGATATTGCAGTGTTTACAAAGTTACATTTTAATAGATTTTATTCAAAACCTGCCCAAATTGAGTTTTGTTTCATATATAATTTTTAGGAAAGTGGAGTACTTAAAAAGGCTGGGGAATGAAAAGGATGTGGAGAACTGCCGCAACGCTGAGCCAGACCTTCTTTCTGCTATAGAGGCTATTACAGTGGAGAAAAGCTTCTCAGACTGGAAAACAAAAGTGAGTGCAAATCAGGGCATGTCTGTAGTAATCTGCAATGCAATAATTAGTTTATGAAACAGTGAATATATTATATATGTTATAAGAATATGTTATTCATTTGTAATACAAGTTATAACTGTAAAAGTCAACTGTTTACCTGTTTAACCTCATTCTGTTTGAAGATTTGCAAACATGTTTAAACTTGTTGTCATGCCGTAGCATGTATCAGTGATCCCCTCATGAAAATATGATTCATGAAACAACAGAATTCTTGTTTGTGCATCATAAAGTATATGGTTTCCTATAATGCTTGTATTTCTCAGTTTCCCTGTGAGCTTGTACAAAAACTGGATGGTAAGAAAAAGGCGTATCCGGAGAACACACTGGGGCTGCTGCGCTTCATACGGAATCTGCATGAACATTAGTGAGTGCTACCGAAAATATTCATTACTGAGATAACTTTTTTATACTGTGTCACGGCTAATTCATTTTGTTTTGTTTGAATAGCATTGAGGATGCAGAGAAGTTAAACTTGATGACATTATTCCCTGATCTTTTTGGAAACGCTTTCAAGTTTGCTAAAAAAAGAGGATGGAACTCCAGACCAAGTCTGAAAAAATGGCTTCGTACAGTACCAGCAATTTAACAGGAAACAACTGAAACGCATGAAATATTCAGAAATATCATCAGTTTGTGTGTTTGGATTATAAGAGAATATTCCATGTTAGAAATGTGATTTTTTTTTCTCTCGAGTGCTAAAATGTGCACTGCATTGGTGCAGTCAAATCTGTTCTAAGCACTATGTGTATATCATCTAAAAATTATTTATACTGGGATACTGGGGGACATTTATAAAATGCTGGGGGACACTTATAAAATGCCTAATTTATCAGGATCTGGAGGTTTCTACCATTTTTGAAAATGTCCTCAGTTTGTGATTATAAGAGAATATTCCATGTTAGAAATGTGAATTTTTCTCTGGAGTGCTAAAATGTGCACTACTTTGTTTTGACATTGTTTTGACATTGGACCTCCTGGAGTGTTTAAAGGCTCTGGCATGGAGAAGCTGGTGTTGGATCTATGATGATCGAAAATGTTGAGCTATTTTATGAGTTGCTCAGTAGCTCCTTGGTTTATAACCACAAATGACTGTAAAAGACTGTAGAAAGAACATTACTTATAATCTCACATTCCTGTGCTCATGTTAGTTCTCACTCTCCAGTGTTCTGTATTGTTTAAAGATTTATAATCACACTCTTGATGTCACCCAAATGAGGATGGGTTCCCCTTTTAAATCTGGTTCCTTTCAAGGTTTCTTCCTCATGACATCTGAGGGAGTTTTTCCTTGCCACAGTCGCCACGACTGCTCATCAGGGATACATGCACATCATTCACCTTGACTGTTGATTTCTGTAAAGCTGCTTTGAGACGATGTCTGTTGTGAAAAGTGCTATAGAAATAAACTTGACTTGACTTGACTTGCATTGGTTCGGTCAAATCAGTTCTCAGCACTATGTGTATATCATTTAAAAATAATTTATACTGGGATACTGGGGGACATGACCACTTATAAAATGCCCAATTTATCAGGATCTGGAGATTTCTACCATTTTTTCCTTTGGGCTTCTCTGTTTTCTGCACCAGATGTCATCATTGTATTACCATTTGTGTCACCATTTTAATTAGTTTCCTATTGTTTCCATCTGAGCCGTGTTAGCCCTGTGTGTATTTAAATTCCCCTTGTGTAGCAACCATTTTGCTTTATTGTTAAAGTTGTGTGGTTTGTTTCCTGTGATTTTTTTACTTTACTACTTTGAGTTTGTTTTTGGCTTTGATCTTTTTTTTCGTTCCTGAGACAGACTTTTGTTCTTGAAATTTTTTATTTTTTATATATATATATTTTTTTACCTTTTTTGAATGTTGCCTTTCTTTTGCTTTGCCATTTTGCTGTATTTTTTGGGACCTACGATTGTGAATTATATTTCCTCTTTCATTCTTGTTGAACATTTTAAAATAAAAACTATGGATTTCCTAACATTTGAGTTTGTTTGTGAATTCTCACACCTCCCAATAGCAGACTGCTAGTGCTCCTGCCGCTCACTGTTGACCACTGTTTGAGCCTGACAGAACAATAATGCCACCCAGGAAATCCTGGGCTCTCCCTAAACCTGTAGTTCAACAAAAAAAGAATGCAGAACTACCAAGCACTTATTTCTAAAGCAATGAACTTCTACTCTGCTCTTCAAGACCTGTGTGAATGGCTGCCCACTGGTCAAGAGCCAACACTTGCAGTGCCACCAGTTGCTGGTGTTGGGCCACATCTCCCAGTACGCCTAGTTTTAAGCAAAACTTTTGCCCAGCCTCCCTCTGGCCCTGTTACGGGTGCTGCTCAGCCTCCCTGCACTTCCTGAGGATGTTGCAATTAATAGAGATACAATACGTATTTAATGTCAAATATTTTTAATGTTTAAAGTGCAACTGTTTAATAATTACTGAATAAGTCTTTTCTAAACCAAAACTGATTTTTGCATCTCTAAATTGTCATTGCAACAGCTTGCATAAGTTACCATGAAGTTTTTACTGGAAGAAATATTGTCCAGCCATGGCCTAGAAGAGACCAATCAGCAGAGATTGATCACCAGATAAGGAGGATGTTAGAGAAGTACAATCTTGTTTTAGTGCTACATTACATAATATAAAGTAATAAAATCTAAGACCACAAAATTAAAGTCGTAGCAATACCAGAATACAGTCAGATGTCAAGCACCACGGTGTTAAACTCAGACACGGGGTGCACTGTGCGGTGGGATATATATAAAATTATCAGGCATAACATGACCACCTGCCTAATATTCTGTTGGTTCACCTTTTGCTGCCAATACAGTCCTGATCCATTGAGCATTAACAACATTTATTTTTTCAGCAATTTAAGCTACAGGAGCTCGTCTGTTGGATGGGAACACACAGGCCAGACTTCACTCACCACGTGCATTAATGAGACTCGGCCACCCATGACCCTGTCGCCGGTTCAACACTGTTCCTTCTTTGGAGCAATTTTGATAGATACTGAGCACTGCAGACCGGGAACAGCCCTCAGTCATCTAGCAATCACAAATTGGCCCTCATCAAACTCGCAAAATCCTCACGCTCTCCCATTTTTCCTGCTTCTAACACATCATCTTCGAGGACAAAATGTTCACTTACTGCCTAATATACCCCACCCATTAACAGGTGCCATGATGGAGAGATAATCGGTGTTATTTACTTCACTGGTCGTAATGTTATAAAGTCAATGTTATGACTGTTCGGTTTAAGTAGCGTTTGTGGTGTAAAACGCTAGCTTCAGTGTTCTTACTCGTTACTTACAGCATTCATGGGTTCTTGGCTTTGTTCTGCCAATCGGTTTATAATCTTAAAATTCATTCGCTACATAATAAATAGTTTTTTTGCAGATGCAAATATGTTACAAACGATGCATTGCGATACAATTACTTGTATCCTATGCACACTTTTTTTTACTTTCATGCCAATTCACCATTGCTAATCTAACCTTCCTTAATTACTGTAGGTGAGTGGGTGTAAAAGTTTCATAATGTGAACATGATGTCACTGTTAGTGTTCGTAAAGGAGAAATGCCTGATGGGTGAACTGACTGAGCATGAGATTTTTGTAACGATTTTAAACATTCTGTGTTCATAGTTAATGAGAACATTGAGCGTGAGCTGGGAAGATACCATTAACATAGTTTCACTGAACTGAAAACCCGCAGCTGAAGCACATCATGTTATTCAGGTGCTGCTGTCTCATTAGAGATCTCCTTCAGAGTTACACATGAAGGTAAATCCTACATGCTGTATGCAAACACTGAGGACACAAATTGTGGAGACATCTGGATTAAAAGGCTCTCATGTCAACAGAAAGCAACACAAAACACAGACAGTACTTGCCACTGAAGCATGCTGATCATTTAGGAAGTGTTGTTGAAGGAATTTTTAAGCAAGGTATTAGTTTACACTGAGCAAAATGCACAGCACTAATTAATTGGCAATACCACCAGTAGTGCATGAAGAGCTTCTGGAGGATATAGCAAGTGGACCATACTCACTTGATGATTGCTGATTCCACGACTAGAAAACAGCTCTGCATATTCATCAAATATTACAGCAAGAAGCTTTCACAAATCATTTCCACCTTTGCAGGAATTATACATATAGTAGCTGGTCAATCATTGATATGCTTTATTCAAATTTCTGGACAAAGTCAAGTAGCTTTTATTGTCATTTCAACAATGAACAAATCATCACTTGGTTACATAGGTAACCCTAGTTCCCTGGGTGGTATATTAGGCAGTTAGTGAACATTCGAGCTGCATCGAAAACGCTTTAGGAACAAGTGTCCAATCACACCATACTGACCAGTCCCTGCCTAGTGTGTCTGAGCACAACCTGCATGCAGGACAGAGGAGCCGGGAGTGGCTCTGATGTCGAGTTCGTAGAACATGACAAAGGTCAGCGGAGTGGACCACCCTCAGCGTTACAAATGTCCTGGAGGGACTCTCCTGCGAACCAGGCCGTAGAGGCCGCCATACCCCGGGTGGAATGAGCCTTAACTCCGAAAGGAGTGGGTAAACCAGAAGACTCATAACACAGACAAAAGGCATCCACAATCCATCCGTCTTTGGAAACCTTTCCTGTGAGGGCTATAGCAGACGAATAGTTGCTCCTACTTCCTCCATGGACTCGTCCTGTGGAGGTATGTGGCCATGTGAACCAACCAGGCAGGTAACTGGGTCCAACTGGTGGTGCTCACACCACATAGTGAACAGATGCCATTTAGCATCATACAACCTCCTCGTGGAGGGAGCTCTGGAATGGAGAACGGTCTCTTCTACCTCAGTGGAGAGATCAGCTGCTAGGAACTGCATCCCCACAGGGGCCAGCCACAGCTTCCATAACTCTGGGCGGGGGTGAACCAGGGTTCCCCCTGCCTGTGAGAGGAGATCCATCCTGGGAGGAATTTCCCAAGGAGGTCCCTCAAGTAGGGACAGCAGGTTCCATAAACCACAGTCTGCCTGGCCACCGAGGTGCCACCAGGAGGAGGCATGCTTTTTTCTGGCGGATTCTCTCTAGAACTCACGGGAGCAGTGTGATAGTGGGGAAAAGCGTACAGACGTAGCCCCAGCCACATCCGCACCATGGCGTCCAGCCCCAACGAGGCTGGGTGAGAGAGGGAGAACCAGAGGGGACAGTGCAAACTCTCCGAGTCGCAACAGATCCACCTGGGCTCTTAATATCTCTGCCATATCTGCTCCACCACAGTTTAACTGGCCCAGGATATAAACCGCTCTCAATGAGAGGAGTTTTCCCTGGGACCATAGGACGATCTGCCGTGCCAGCCTGTAGAGGGGGCTTGATGGGGTGGTTGATGTACGAGACCACCGACGTGTTGTCCATACGGACCAACACGTGGTAACCTCTAAGGTCTCGGTGCAAGTGTTCCAGTGCCAAGAACATGGCCATCATCTCCAAGCAGTTTATGTGCCATAAACGATGACTTGTCCCACTGACCTTGGGCGGACCTTGATGACTGCTCCTCACCCCGTGAGGGATGCATCCGTCGTTACCTTTGTGATGAAAATCTTTTGCCCCTTGATGCTGTAGAATTTGGTGCTGTATCTACAAATCTACAATTTCTTCACCTCTTTAGGTGTGATGTAGGAAAAGCAGAGCAACGGTGGAGAGTAATTCACACTATTGAATGGAACAATACAGAAGACAGCAAAACAAAGGATTTCTGGATAAAAGGTGATACATACACAGATACTGCAGGTGATAAAATCTTTGAAGGTCTTGGCAATTTTGCATTGTGGCTTCTTTCAGCAATGGATCAGTTGAGTGTTCTTTTTGCAGATGTCACTGATTAGACAAATCTGCTGCCATGAATTCACACCATCACTGCTGATGTTTTCTCCCTTTACTGCTGTTCAGCGCCACCTGCGGAAGAGGGGGAAGAGAACAGAATTTATGAAAGAATACCGCCCAGATTCTATATAGTTCTATTCAAAGTTATAATCAAATGGATGCTGCACAAAAAAAAAAATTATAAAATGTAAGAAAAACAATGTTCTGAAGAGTTCTAATAAAAAGCTAAACTAAGGACGAGTTTTCAAGTTAATTCAAGAAGTTAATAACCTTGGTAAAAGCAACTGTAATGTTAATTCAGTTTGCCAGTGTTGGTTAATTTTATAGTGATACTCATGTTTTGCCAAAAGAAAAGAGAAGAAATAAGAAAAAAGTGAGTACAACTCAGTACACATATGCTGTACCTGCAAGTATTTGTATCACACAATATCAGTGAGGAAATGGTAAACATCCCCCTTGGAATCCAGCAGTTAACTCTGATTAACAAATGAAAAAATTGTGCTTGATATGATTCTTTTTTAGGTAGATATAGGAACAGATGACACACTTAAAGAGAGGCTGCAAAAACTGGACACAAATCTCAAATGTCAAAGTAACTTATATGATGCAGCAGGGAGCAAGTCATCAACAAAGTCAAAAAAGGAAAAAAGAAAAAAGACAAGCTCAAAAGAGGACACTACAACACTGAAAGCATCAAAACTTAATTCTGATACTGCAAAACTTCAGTTCAAGAGTCACATTCCACTGTGAACCCATTAACAGCACACACTGATGATACACCAGTGCCAAGAAAATGGTATTCAATCAGCCAACACTGGAAGCCGAAACTAGAGAAACTTGCTAGCATGGAAGCAAATAAGTTTTACCATGTGGGGAATCTCACAATTAGCAAATCCCTGAATTTGAGATAGCTAAATGAAATGATGGAATGCAGGTTTTTCTTGGCCTAAGGGATGATGGCACTGAGGTAGCTGTCAAGCGAATGTTGAAGTCCAATTATCAAGATTTAAAAAATGAAGAGGAATTTCTACACCTTCCTGAGCTTGACAATCCTTCTATTGTTCGATATGTGGACTTTTCAGAGGATTTTTTTCTGAAGAAAATTTTTAAAGAAAGATCTTCACAGCCAAGATATCAAAGTGTTTAATCAAGACAGTATTTGCTCTCCAAGACCTGTGTAGATTCCTGCCTTTGTTTAAGAGCCAGCACTTGCAGTGTCACCAGTTGCTGGTGTTGAGCCCCATTTCAACCATTCATTCACCATTCGAGCTAGAACTGTGACTGGTAATCTCTAACATTCAATAAAGAAACATGCAATAAAGAAAGAAATAACACCCAATAGCATGAGTTTATAGCAAATAGCACTAGTGTAGCCAGGAATCACAATGAGATAGATCCAGAGAAAAACAGGTTGGCCTAGCCTAAAATGCATCTGTTATCAACACAGGCCAACACAACTGTACATGTTTGAACACACCACCGTTGAATCAGAGCATAAACCTTTATTTCATCATAAGCTTTGTTAAGAACATGAACTGTAGTAGGTTGATGTATTTAATTTTAGTTTTACATAACTAGCTAAACTTCGGTGTCCCTGTCGTGGCTAATTAAGACAAAAACAAACTAATTCTGTAATTGCAAAATACAGGGTTGTGAAAGTTTCAGGCTTTAATACCGCCGAAAACAGTTCCGTGGAAGTGTTCAATTTAACACCGCAAACACAACCGCTTTATACTCTTTTTAGCTTCTACATAACAACTCTCATTCTTATTGGTCAACAGTCACCTCATTCCCAAATTTTTTTTTGACAACAGGTATGTCATCTGCCACCATTATCTCCAAAATATACAGTGTTTTCTGATTCTAAGATCTAATAGTGGCAGAACCCTTTCATTTTTTTTTTTTTTCTCAAATAATCAGTCTTGTATTGGCCAGGACAGAAACTTATTGTGTTGAAGATGAAACTTCCTATAAGGCCATGAAGGCCTTGTAGATATACAGAGTGCACTTTTTCTTTGGTTATACTGAGTGGTACAAATTTCAAAAAGTGAAAGTGACATGTGATACAATAATAAAACCAAAAAAAGAAACTAAATGAAATAACAAAATACATAACAACCTGAAATGGGATAAATGCTTGGAATCCATGAATTGAATTAATGAGAATCAGTATAGTGTTGCACAAAATAAAGTGTTTTGTGATTTCTGTTGGTTCTTCCTGAAGAATGTGGTATGAACTCTTCCTAGTCTTGCATCATCGTTCCAAAAAAAAAGAAAAAAAGAAAAAAGGGGTGTGTGTCCAGTTCCTGTTTCCTGTACACTCATGTACACTTTTCTTTAGAAGCAAACAACGGCAATGACACGGCAAAAATAAGTAAGTACGGTTATTATAGGTAATTTTATAATTATATCTGATCAGTTTTTTAGACACCAGACAAAATATGGGATAGGGAGTGAGACTACATGTAAATATTTCGATTTGTCCTAATTCTTTATTTAAAAAAAAACAACAACTTTCAAACCTTATTAGCAAACTGACGTCTGAAGTTTTGTAGAAACTGTTCCTGTGCCAGTGGTTGGAAACCCGACACTGGGCTGACATCCAATATAAGTGAAAGCAGCGGTGCTGGCAGAGGGACAAGCTCACTCCTACTGATTCTTTTCAGCCTATTTAATCTTTATCTGTGACTGCGTGAAAAGATAAAACAAGCCACTGATTAGATGTTTCTAAATCTCAAAATATTTTTAGATAAACTACTTGTAATGCAGGTCAGACAAATTTTACACCTTGGCTAAAATCCACTTTGATCCGGCTGCATAAACACTATCCTGCGTCCTCGCAGATGGAATCGGAGATTTATACCTACAAATAATCAGTGTTGGGGAAAGTTACATTTAAAAGTAACGCATTACAATATTGAGTTACTCCCCAAAAAAGTAACTAATTGCGTTACTTAGTTACTTTTTATGGAAAGTAATGCGTTATATTACTTTTGCGTTACTTTTTCTTACCTGGCTAAGGCTTGATCTCTTTCAGGCCTTACAGGTGTAACAGGTGAGAAGTTCTTGTACTAGTGTTTAATGCAGTAATGCACGGGTGGCCAACCCGAGGCTCGCGAGCCGCATGCGGCGTTTTATGGTTGGTTTCATGCGGCTCTTACGTTCATATCGAAGTTTGTGTTTGTTTGTTTTTAATGTGCGTGTTCGCTTCGCTTGAGTTCAATACGGTATTTTTAAGACTTAAATGATCTCGCCCCTACTGGGAAACTTTGCGGTATATTCATCTCACGCACATGCGCATTTGACGAAAATACCGTATTGAACTCAAGCGAACACGCACATAAAAAAAAAAACAACACAAAGTCTGTGTTTTCTGTCATTATGTTGGTGTGTGACATTTACAATAAATCTGGCTGAGCAGAGTTGTGTGTGTGTGTGTGTGTGTGTGTGTGTGTGTGTGTGTGTGTGAGGAAGGGATGGGTGATGTTCATGTGTGCCCATGTGTATGATGTGGCTCGGGTTAGGGTTAGTATCTGAAAATCTACTGAAAATCTATTTACTAAATATTAATTTACTGAAATCAAGCCTTTGTTGTTTATCTTGAGGCGGAGTGCAGGTTTCATTCGGCTCTCTCTCTTCCACATCTGTAGTGCCGTGCTTTGCTTGCAGATGTTTTTTTAATTTGAAGTGGTATTTTTTGCCGTTGACAAAAGCTTTTCACCAACACATAATTTACACTTAACGATTATTCCCTTCTCCTTTTCCTCGACTATTTCAAAATAATGTGAATACTTCCATCGCAGTAATGTAATGCTCTGGCCTGCCATCTCCGCTTCTGACCAGCTTCTGTTCCCACGGCTCGCACGTAGGGGTGCGCGAATCTACGAGATTATGTTCATTTTAATGCAAAATAATTGAACTGAAAAGTAACTCGCATTACTTTTTTAAAAAAGTAACTCAGATATTAATAGGTACATTTATAAAGTAACGCGCTACTTTACTCGTTACTCCAGAAAAGTAATATTATTACGTAACGCACGTTACTTGTAACGCGTTACCCCCAACACTGCAAATAATAATCAAATAAATGTTTTTTTTTGTTTTTGTTTTTTTGAAACAGTACAACATTAAGGCTACTACTACTGTTTTATGTAGGCAAGGACTCAGGAACAATCACATTTAACTGTATTAAAGGATTGCATTTAATAATTGAAACATACTCTTTTCGACAAGTTATTGTGCATGCTTATTACCCTGGTTATGTACTCTAATATCAAAATACCTCCGGGGTCCTTGGAGTGCATTTGTTTT
Organism: Silurus glanis; assembly: GCA_014706435.1. Taxonomy (NCBI): domain Eukaryota; kingdom Metazoa; phylum Chordata; class Actinopteri; order Siluriformes; family Siluridae; genus Silurus; species Silurus glanis. Next base: position 534 of record JAAIIK010018614.1, on the reverse strand, counting down.
ATTCTTGCTTATTTCCTGACCAGTCATTTGTTGTTAAGACCCTTAAACTTTTACTATTTGGCCATTATGGAAATGATCCGACATCAATCGAGTAGCTGTTTAGAGGTAAATAATGTTAGATCTGCTAATAAACGAACGCTCAAACTCTTCAACATGAATTTTACACTTATTTATTCCAACGCAGGTAATCAGAAAAATCACTGTGATAAATAGTACGGGAGGAACCTTTCTTTGTTTTTGACCCCATTAAGCAGAAGTATGTTTAGTCTGGTCTGAGTTGCATCACTTAGCTGAGTGATGAATTGAAGAGAGACAAGAAGAGGTTGACTGTAAAACCCGCCTACAAAGAAAGCTGATTAGTCTATAAACCCGCCCACAGAGAAAGCTGATTGGTCTATTAGAAGAAAGAGAGTTTCGCGCTCTTTCACTCTTCCGCTGCTTCCGCTGTCTTGTTACTCGTTCACTCCAGTGCCCATATACAAATTTGCTCTCTCTCTCTCTCTCTCTCTCTCTCTCTCTCTCTCTCTCTCTCTC
>JAAIIK010018611.1:0-10355 GCA_014706435.1 Silurus glanis | reverse complement strand
GGACATGTATGAGGACAGTGTGACAGCAGTGAAGTGTGCAGTAGGAACGACAGACTGGTTCAAGGTGAAGGTTGGACTGCATCAAGGATCGGCCCTGAGCCCTTTCCTGTTTGCAGTGGTGATGGACAGGTTGACGGACGAGGTCAGACAGGAGTCTCCCTGGACTATGATGTTTGCGGATGATATTGTGATTTGTGGTGAGAGTAGTGAGCAGGTTGAGAAGAGCCTGGAGAGGTGGAGGTACACGCTGGAGAGAAGGGGAATGAAAGTCAGTAGGAGTAAGACAGAGTACATGTGTGTGAATGAGAGTGAGGGAAGTGGAGTGGTGCGGTTGCAGGGAGAAGAGGTGGAGAAGGTGGAGGAGTTCAGGTACCTGGGGTCAACAGTGCAAAGTAATGGAGAGTGTGTTAGGGAAGTAAAGAAAAGAGTGCAGGCAGGGTGGAGTGGGTGGAGAAGAGTGACAGGAGTGATTTGTGATAGTAGAGTATCTGCAAGAATGAAAGGAAAAGTTTATAGGACTGTGGTGAGACCTGCGATGTTGTATGGTTTAGAGACAGTGGCATTGAGTAAAAGGCAGGAGGCAGAGCTGGAGGTAGCAGAGCTGAAGATGTTAAGGTTTTCGTTGGGAGTGACGAGGATGGACAAGATTAGAAATGAGTTTATTAGAGGGACAGCGCATGTTGGACGTTTTGGTGACAAGGTGAGGGAGGCGAGATTGAGATGGTTTGGACATGTGCAGAGGAGGGACATGGGGTATATTGGTAGGAGAATGCTGAGGATGGAGCCACCAGGTAGGAGGAAAAGAGGAAGACCAAGAAGGAGGTTCATGGATGTGGTGAGAGAAGACATGCAGGTAGTTGGTGTAAAAGAGGCAGATGTAGAGGATAGGGTGGTATGGAGACGGATGATCCGCTGTGGCGACCCCTAATGGGAGCAGCCGAAAGAAAAAGAAGAAGGTCTATACAAACACAAAACTGACTTAAACACAAAGTAATTTTTAAACACTATTTTATTAAAGTCAGACCAGCACAAACTGAATATATTACAAGGATTTCTGAAATAAATAACAGAACAAGCTGAATAATATATTCAGAATCAAAAACTAAAGTGGCTTCTGCTGTTGTGTTGAGCTCTTAAAAATTTTCCTTTCACAGCTGAAGTATGAAAACTATCAACAATGTACAACAAAACACCGGGTTAGCTTCTAGCTTCTAGCATGGAGTTCCTGGAGGAGCTTCAACAGATTGGAGTTGCTGTTTTTTGCAGTAGATACGACCTTCGATCCAGAAAGACACAGCTTACATTTGACTTAAAAGTTTTTGCCTTTATACTCAACTAAAGTGAAATAATGAGCATATTTACACTTTGAGAAACTCGTCTTGCTCTCGCCTCGACTCGCCATTACTGCCGCACAGACCTGAATAAACGGAGACACGCCCACAGTGCCTCTTCTTCGTGTTTACAGTGGGTAATCCACCAATCCTACAATGCGTCGCTGCTGTAAACAGGTTAGGATGTAGTCTACACTTCAGCCGAAATTCATTCATTTAAAAAAGTAACGGGTAACGAAGTTACTTTATTTTAAAAAGTTACCGGTAACGCGGTAATTTAAAAATAAAGTAACTTTGTTACTGCCCAACACTGTATATATATATACATATATATGTATATATATGGAGACGTATATATACGTATATATACCGATACCGATACCGTGCAGCTCAGAACACAGGTGAAGTGCGTTTTTTCATGCCCGGTTGTTTTCAGCGTGACGAATGATTCGCATTTCCTGTTGACAGTCCGAGTGAGCGGCAGGTCAAATATCAGAGGAACCTCTTCCATATTTATGATGTGGTGCGGCTCGATTCAGTGGGAGCGCATGATTTAATATAAAGAGTTTCATTGGTTCACCTGAACCCGTTCGGCAATTTCATTGGTCTAAAGTTATGGGGCTCAGTTTATTGTCTTGACGCTTGTGAAACCGGGAAAAACCCAGGAAAAATCCATATATTAGCCGCTTCGTTGTTTAAGCCGCGGGGTTCAAAGCGTGGGAAAAAAGTAGCTGCTTATAGTCCGGAAAATACGGTACTAGTTTTTCTGCATCCTGTAATGACATCATATTTCTAATTTTAGCAATATTTCTAAGGTAAAAGAAGGTGATCCTGGTAATATTATTCACATGAGCCTCAAAGGAAAGACACGGGTCACTAATAACACCAAGGTGTTTGACTGCTGTACACACTGAGACAGAAACACCATCCAGAGATGCTACGTAATCGGAAAGTTTGCTTCTAGCTGCATGTGGTCCTAGTAAAAGTACTTCCATCTTATCTGAGTTGAGCAGAAGAAAGTTATCTAGCATCCACTGTCTAATGTCCTTTACACACTCCTCAACATTGTTAAGCTGATCTCTCTCATCTGGCTTTGATGAAATATACAACTGTGTATCATCAGCATAGCAATGGAAGCGAATACCATGTTTATGTATAATTTCACCAAGAGGCAGCATATATAAAGAGAAAAGCAGTGGGCCTAAGACAGATCCTTGAGGAACACCAAACTTTACCTCAGAGAGTGTGGAGAACTCACCATTTACATCAACAAACTGATAGCGATCAGTCAAATAAGACCTGAGCCAAGAGAGAGCTGTTCCCTTTATTCCAACAACGTTCTCAAGTCTAGCAAGCAGTATAGTGTGATCAATGGTGTCAAAAGCTGCACTAAGGTCGAGCAAAACAAGAGACAAAACCCTGATCAGAGGCCAATAACAGGTCATTTACCACCTTAACTAGCGCCGTCTCTGTGCTATGATGAGGCCTAAATCCTGACTGATATATTTCAAAAATGTTATTCACAAGTAGGTGTGAGCATAACTGCTGTGCTAAAACCTTTTCAAAAATTTTGGAAATAAAGGGGAGATTTGATATTGGCCTGTAGTTGGACAGCTGACATGGGTCAAGGTCAGGTTTCTTAATTAGGGGGTCTGCCAGTTTGAAGGATTTAGGTACATAACCAGTGCTAGTGGAAGAGTTTATTATTTTTAAAACAGGTTCAATTACCTCTGGAATTATCTGTTTGAGGAAACTTGTAGGCAAGGGATAGAGAATGCAGGTTGATGATTTTGATGAGGAAATTAATGAAATTAAGTCATTCTCATGAATAGGAGTGAAGCTTTGTAATTGATTGTCTGTTATAATTACACTGCTGTCTACAGGGTTACTTGTAAAATAATTTGGATTTATATTAACCTTCTGGATTTCTTGCCTGATGTTTTCAACTTTATTATTAAAAAAGTTCATGAAATCATTACTACCTAACGATGGTGTGCATGTTAGTGCAGTGCTTTTATTTCCTGTTAATTTTGCTACCGTGCTAAATAAAAATCTAGGATTATGCTTGTTATTTTCTATGAGGGTGGAGAAATATGCTGATCTAGCAGCACTAAGAGATTTTCTATAATTTAGGAGGCTCTCCTTCCATGCTAATTGAAATACTGTTTTGTTTGACGCCATTTACGTTCTAATTTCCGAGTGGTCTGTTTTAAGGTGCGCATATGATCATTATACCACTGTGCTAATTTTTTCTCCCTGATCATTTTGGTCTTAAGGGGAGCTACATCATCTAGAGTGTAACGTAACATTGACTCTAGGTATTCAGTGGCCCAGTCAAGCTCTGTGGGGTCAGACGGAGATATTATTTCTGGATATCTCCCCGGCCAAGAAAGACACGACCCACCTTTACTTTATACCCTTACAAATAATAGAGCATGTAGTTTGATCAAAAATTGCAGGCACTTTGAAATGTGAGCAGCACTCAGAGACAATCACTTATGACAAACACAGTGTTTAATGAATGAGACAGACACACCATAGAACTAACTACATAAACATACAAAAAGAAAGAAAAAAAATACAAATAAAAGAAACAAATAGTTAAAAATGGGTAAAAGGAGGAAGAGAAGGAAAAAAAGAAGAGAGAGAAAGAAAGAAAAGGTATGGCAAGCTTAACTTCAAAATAACCACATCCCAAACAAGAATCATCAAGAAATTGAAATTCACCTTAAAAAATAAGGGACTCAAGCTTAATCACGCAACGGTTACTAGCATTAGCTTTCGCTGAACAAGGGTCCGGATGAGGTAGACAATGGAAGTTCTTGAAGGGTCTGTTAGGAGGAAGTTAGATGTTCTTCCAGGTTCTCCTGAAGATCAGAGTAGGAGAAGTTCTTGAAGGTAAAGCTTGCCGGAAGATCTGCCTCAAAGGGTTTGAGTCCAGTCTCGAAGAAGAGGTTCTGAGCAACGATTGGTGGGGTTCAGGACATTTAAAGGTCCCTGAGCCACACCCATCTTTGGTGGAATGGCCAATGCCAGGCATGAAGTTTCCGGATAGAGAAACTTCCTTGTTCGTGGGTTTGTGGGGGATTACCGGTTTATACTTACTTTGGAAAAATTAAAGTTTGTGTGTGTGTGTGTGTGTGTGTGTGTGTGTGTGTGTGTGTGTGTGTTGTCGTAACTCAGACCCCATGTCTGAGTAGACATTACATTTAAGTGGCTCAATGCTCAAAATAGTTTTAGCTATTTAATAATCAATTACCAATCATTTTCAAAACTTCAAATAATATATAAACAAACCAAATGAAGACATCTTCCAGTCACGAATGAGAAGGAGCAAATCAGCTTTATTGCAGTCACTTCAGGCCCGTCCAATGGAGCTCTCGGGAGAGAACCATCCTGACAGCAATGGCACCCGTCAGCTTTCACATGCGAGTGCAAATTTGATATTAACAATCCTTACTTTTTATATCTCACACCTAGTAAAATTTACATATTTTGTCTAATATCTCCTCCATCACAATTTACGTACACCAATCATTTTACGGGGCTTTGCATATCCCACCTTTTGCTTACATGTTTTCTGGTAAGTTTATACCTATTCTTAGTAAAAGTCCACCCATTTCCAGGACGCTTCGTTCACCTCCATACAATTCTAATTTACATGTACAACAAACATCTCTTGACAGTGTCCTTGTCTTAAAAAAAAATCCCCTGATCGTGCACTTTGTACACAACAATGCAACTGATCGTCCACTGCAATATTCACATCTTTTCTTAAAATCTTGTCTGGGTTTTTTCCTATGTCTGCAAATCATCCTTTGTTTTGTTTTGTGTAGACTTGGTATAGAAACGTGTTAGTTTTTTTTTACCAGTTTTATAAACCAGGACTTTAGTTTTAACACACCAGCACTTTTCTCCAAATGCTTTTACTATTTTTCATAGCTCTCATCTTTTACTTAAAATATATTTCTTATTACATAATACTTCTTTATATAACATTTCCTGTCTTACTCTCATCCTGCCTGCATCTTAAGCTCATGCTCTCATAGAAACATCTTACTTCCTGTGTGTTTTGGCCATTGTATCTCTTACACAAATTATTGCAACTATTCCCCTACGTTCTTTATTATCTGATGATGTATTGTGCCTATTAACCCAGCCATTAGGGAGGCATAAGCCAGTGCACTCTTAGTGCCGGTCCCAAGCCCGGATAAATGGGGAGGGTTGCGTTAGGAAGGGCATCCAGCGTAAAACATGTGCCAAATCAAATATGCGGGTCACGATTAAGAATTTCATACCGGATCGGTCGAGGCCCGGGTTAACAACGACCGCCACAGGTATCGTTAGCCAACAGGGTACCGGTGGAAATTGGGCTACTGTTGGCCGAAGGAGGAGAAGGAGAGGAGGAAGACGTCTACAGAGACGGCAGGGAATGGAGAAGTGTAGGAGAGTGGAGGTTCGGGTTGGTACTTTAAATGTTGGCACTATGACTGGTAAAGGGAGAGAGTTAGCTGATATGATGGAGAGGAGAAAGGTAGATATGTTGTGTGTTCAGGAGACCAAGTGGAAAGAGAGTAAGGCCAGAAACATTGGAGGTGGGTTTAAACTGTTCTATTATGGTGTGGATGGAAAGAGAAATGGTGTAGGGGTGATTCTGAAGGAAGAGTACAGTAAGAGTGTAGTGGAGGTGAAGAGAGTTTCTGATAGGGTGTTGATCGTGAAGGTGGAAGTTGAAGGGATGATGATAAATGTCATCAGTGCCTATGCTCCACAAGTCGGCTGTGAGTTGGAGGAGAAGGAAAGATTCTGGAGTGAATTAGATGAAGTGGTAGATGGTGTACCTAGAAATGAACGATTGGTGATTGGGGCAGACTTTAATGGACATGTAGGTGAAGGGAACAGAGGTGATGAGGAGGTGATGGGTAGGTATGGCCTAAAGGAGAGAAATGTGGAAGGGCAGATGGTGGTAGATTTTGCTAAAAGGATGGAAATGGCAGTGGTGAATACGTATTTTAAGAAGAAGGAGGATCATAGTGTGACCTATAAGAGTGGAGGAAGGTGCACACAGGTGGACTATGTTCTGTAGGATGGTTTTGGAGGCGAAGAAGAAGAGGAGGAGAGTAAAGACTGAAAGAAGAATAAGATGGTGGAAACTGAAGGAGGAAGACTGTAGTGTGAGGTTCAGGGAAGAGGTCAGACAGGGGCTTTGTGGGGGTGAAAAGGTGCTGGATGATTGGGAAACTACTGCAGGAGTGATGAGGGAGGCAGCTAGAAAGATACTTGGTATGACATCTGGAAATAGAAAGGAAGAGAAAGAGACGTGGTGGTGGAATGTGGAAGTGCAGGAGATCATAAGGGGAAAGAGGTTAACAAAACAGAAGTGGGATCGACAGGGTGATGAGAAAAGTAGGCAGGAGTACAAGGAGATGCGGCAGCAGGTAAAGAGGGATGTGGCGAAAGCCAAGGAAAAGGCATACGAGGAGCTGTATGATAGGTTGAACACTAAGGAAGGAAAAAAGGATTTGTACCGATTGGCCAGGCAGAGAGATCGAGCTGGGAAGGATGTGTTGCAAGTTAGAGCAATAAAGGATGGAGATGGAAATGTGTTGACTAGTGAGGAGAGTGTGTTGAGAAGGTGGAGGGAGTATTTTGAGCAGCTGATGAATGAGGAAAATCAGAGAGAGAGAGAGAAGGTTGGATGATGTGGAGTTGGTGAAGCAGGAAGTGGATAGGATTAGTAAGGAGGAAGTGAGAGCAGCGATTAAGAGGATGAAGAGTGGAAAGTCGGTTGGACCAGATGACATACCAGTAGAAGCATGGCGATGGTTAGGAGAGATGGCAGTGGAGTTTTTAACCAGATTGTTTAACAAGATTCTGGAAGGTGAGAGGATGCCTGAGGAATGGAGAAGGAGTGTGCTGGTACTGATCTTTAAGCATAAGGGAGATGTGCAGACCTGCAGTAACTACAGGGGAATTAAGTTGATCAGTCACACCATGAAGTTATGGGAAAGAGTAGTGGAAGCCAGGCTGAGAGAACAGGTGACCATCTGTGAGCAACAGTATTCAATTCAATTCAATTCATTTTTAGTTGTATAGCACTTTTAACAATAAACATTGTCTCAAAGCAGCTTTACACAGATAATGTGGTGATTAAAAGTGAATATGTTCTTTATAAGTAAGTTTGTCCCTGATGAGCAAGCCGGTGGCGACTGTGGCAAGGAAAAACTCCCCGAGATGCCATAAGAAAGAAACCTTGAGAGGAACCAGACTCAAGAGCGAACCCATCCTCATCTGGGTTGCACCGAATGTCCATTTATAGCAGATATACGATGTTGCGGGGTAGGTTGTATATCTGCTATAAATGGACATTCCGTGCAACCCAGATGAGGATGAGTTCCCTCTTGAGTCTGGATAGGATGCGGTGCTCTCATCGCTGCGGCCCGGGTTCGATCCCCGGTCAGGGAACCAACCCCAGCCACTCTTAGTGCCGGTCCCAAGCCCGGATAAATGGGGAGGTTTGCGTTAGGAAGGACATCCAGCGTAAAAACATGTGCCAAATAAAACATGTGGATGGTCCGCTGTGGCGACCCCTGGTGGGAGAAGCCAAAAGAAAGTTTATACGATGTTGTGGGGTACAGTGATGATGATCAGAAGTGAAAAGTAGTCCTGAGCCAATGTAGTAGACTGTTGACATTAACTACAGTCCAATCCATCCTCAAAGCGCCCGTTCTTACTCCGGAATCCCAAGGCGTTGACGAGAAACCGTCCCAAGCTGCACAGAGTGGCCTCCAGTCGAAGAGAACGCTATCCAGAGGCAGGCCTGGACGAAGTGGGAAGATCCACGGAGGGGAGAGGGGCAGGAACAGTGGTCACTGGAACCTCAGGAGCATGTTTAACTCGACCGAGAGAGAGAGAGAGAGAGAGAGAGTGACAGGAAGAGAAGGATATGGATTATTATGTGTCTTTATTGTTGTATGACTGTGCAGTTTGGACTCTGGCAAGACTCGCTATGGCAGCATAGGGAGAAAGGGAGAACCAGAAGGTAACACCAACATGAGGGATCTCTGGGATAAGAGACGACCCACCACACCACCGTCAACAAACCTGAGTGAACGTGTGAGAGTGAGGGGACGACAGCATACAAATATCCCAGTTCACCAAACACTCTATATCCATGTTCCCTCTAGATCTGCACCTTTACCTAAGAAAAAATCTACTGATAAAAGGCTTGACTAAATAGATATGTTTTCAACCTCGACTTGAACACTGAGACTGTGTCTGAGTCCTGAACACTGATTGGAAGGCTGTTCCACAACTGTGGGGCTTTATAAGAGAAAGATTTGCCCCCTGCTGTAGTCTTCATTATTTGAGGAACCAACAGATAGCCTGCACCTTTTGATCTAAGTAGGCGTGGAGGATCATACTGGTACAGAAGTTCACTCAGATACTGTGGTGCGAGACCGTTAAGTGCTTTATACGTCAGTAGTAGTATTTTATAATCAATGCGAGATTTGATTGGGAGCAATTGTAGACTGATTAAAACAGGAGTGATGTGGTCATATTTTCTAGATCTAGTGAGGACTCTTGCTGCTGCATTCTGAACTAACTGAAGCTTAAATATGCACTTACTCGCACACCCAGACAGTAAAGCGTTACAGTAGTCTAATCTAGATGTAACAAAAGCATGAACTAATTTTTCTGCATCCTGTAACGACATCATATTTCTAATTTTAGCAATATTTCTAAGGTGAAAGAAGGCGATCCTGGTAATATTATTCACATGAGCCTCAAAGGAAAGACCAGGGTCACTAATCACACCAAGATCTTTGACTGCTGTACATGCTGAAACAGAAACACCATCCAGAGATGCTACGTAATCGGAAAGTTTGCTTCTAGCTGCATGTGGTCCTAGTAAAAGTACTTCCGTCTTATCTGAGTTGAGCAGAAGAAAGTTATCAAGCATCCACTGTCTAATGTCCTTTAAACACTCCTCAACATTGTTAAGCTGATCCCTCTCATCTGGCTTTGCTGAAATATACAACTGTGTATCATCAGCATAGCAATGGAAGCGAATACCATATTTATGTATAATTTCACCCAGAGGCAGCATATATAAAAAGAAAAGCAATGGGCCTAAGACAGATCCTTGAGGAACACCAAACTTTACCTCAGAGAGTGTGGAGAACTCCATTTACCACTTACATCAACAAACTGATAGCGATCAGTCAAATATGACTGAGCCAAGAGAGAGCTGTTCCCTTTATTCCAACAACGTTCTCAAGTCTAGCAATCCCTGATCAGAGGCCAATAGCAGGTCATTTACCACCTTAACTAGCACCATCTCTGTGCTATGATGAGGCCTAAATCCTGACTGATACATTTCAAAAATGTTATTCATAAGCAGATGTGAGCATAACTGCTGTGCTACAACCTTTTCTAAAATTTTGGATATTAAGGGGAGATTTGATATTGGCCTGTAGTTGGACAGCTGACATGGGTCAAGGTTAGGTTTGAAGGATTTAGGTACATAACCAGTACTAATGGAAGAGTATATTATTTTTAAAACAGGTTCAATTAGCTCTGGAATTATCTGTTTTAACAAATTTGTAGGCAAGGGATCGAGAATGCAGGTTGATGATTTTGATGAGGAAATTAATTAAATTAAGTAATTCTCATGAATAGCTACCGTGCTGAATAAAAGTCTAGGATTATGCTTGATATTTTCTATGAGGGTGGAGAAATATGCTGATCTAGCAGCACTAAGAGATTTTCTATAATTTAGGAGGCTCTCCTTCCATGCTATTTGAAGTATGGTTTCATGCCGAGGAAGAGCACCACAGATGCCTTATTTGCTTTGAGAATGTTGATGGAGAAGTATAGAGAACTACAGAAGGAATTGCATTGGGTATTTGTGGATTTAGAGAAAGCGAACGACAGAGTGCCAAGAGAGGAGTTGTGGTATTGTATGAGGAAGTCAGGTGTGTCAGAGAAGTATGTGAGGGTGGTGCAGGACATGTATGAGGA